>JAQFZM010003743.1:0-10583 GCA_034695785.1 Galumna obvia
AATATAATATTTAATTTTAAAATACTTATTTTTAAGTTTTTAAAAATTATGAAAATTAAGAATTTTAGTATTTTTCGTATGATATCCTCTAAGGTTTGGTGCCTTCTGGGAACTTTATCTTAATTTTGATCAAAATATTCCCAGCAGCAAAATTGTTTCTACTTTAATACCCTATTGAAAAGTCAAAAAATAACTAGTTAATTATCTGATCCAGTTTTTCATATGTGCCCTAATTTTTCATTTTGCTAAAAAATTATATATTCAACCTACCATAGTTTTGTTATTTCTTTACCGATTTTAATGGACATTATATCATATTAAAGATATTGAGAAGTACTTTAAAAATCCGTTTACAGAATTAGAATCGGTTAATCCGTTCAACAGCAAAGAGAAAAAATGTGATATTTTTACTTTTTGAAACCCTTAATAATTGTATTTAAAAATCAAATATTATAATTATCAATCGGGGGAGTTAAAGTATCTCTGTTTAAAATTTTATTTAATTTGATCAGCGTGTTTAGAAATTATTGCTTGTTGAGTTGTCCTAGTTAGTTTTGAAATAAAGTGTATAATACAATTTTTATAGTAAAATATTAGGGGTCTCAAAAAGTTTAAAAACTACATTTTTTTTAATTTTTCAGAAAAAATACAAAAAAAATTAATTTAGTTAATACATTATTAAAGAGTGCTTTAATACTTTTAAAATGACTCCAAGTTTATTAAAATCCGCTAAGAATCAAGAAAACTGTGATAAATTGAAAATCAAAATTTTTGCAAAAAGTGGTATGAGACCCCTTTGTTGAAATATTTATCAAAGGTTTTCCAAAATATTTTGTGATTTTTCAATAGAATTTAATACGATAATGAATTTTGCTGTTTATCACTATTTGATCAAAACTAAGGTAAAGACGCCATAGCCCGTCAAATTTAAGGTGATGTCATACTAAAAATACAACAAATCTTAAATTTGCTGATTTTAAAACCTTAAAAATTAATCTTTTAAAAAATAAATCTTATATTCATCAATCGGGGGAGTGCAAATATTCGCCTGCAAAATTTCATTTAAATTCATCAAAGAGTTTAGGAAATACTGCTTGTTTTGTTGTCCCAGTTAAATATGTGGACGACTGTATATATATAATATAATTGATATTTGAGCTTGTTAATGCAATCTCTTCTTTAAAAATATTCTAGCATATTTCAGTGCTATCTTTCACTACATTTACGGAGTAATATGTAGTATATAGAATCATTCGTCGTTCACCCCCACCCCTAATTTTGAAAAACTTTGAAAAACTTTTGAAAAAATTTAAAATTTTTTGAAATTTTTTGAAAACTTTTCAAAATTTTTTGAAAATTATGAAAATATTTTGAAAATTTTGAAAATTTTTTGAAAAACATGGATTGCAGCGGATAAATTTTTTTTCTTACATTCACATAGTGGAATACAGCAAATAAAATTTTTTAAATTAGACAAATCATGTCTTAACGGATTTAGTTATGGTGGTTCGTAAGGACCACCACTCCCTGGGACAATTCATGTCATATACGATTATGTTGTGATGGTCCGTAAGGACCACCACTCCTTGGAACAATTGGTTATAACCGATTTAGTTGTGGTGGTCCGTAAGGACCACCACTCCCTGGAACAATTGGTTATAACCTAGGATAGGAAAATCGAGTAGTTTTGGGAGTAGTTTTTTTGCATGCTTAAATACTATTACCATTTTCATATAAAAATTATTCCCTTTAATAATTATTTATAGGCTAATAATTTCACATTGACTATATGTTGTATCATGGTCAAATCTCTATTATAAAGAGAAAGTACTGACCAATGAGTATAAATAATGTTCTCTAAAGGTGAACTCTAAAGTAAACAAATGATTTTAATCAAATTATAAGTAAATTTTAATTTAAAACATTTTTTCTAGGTATACTATTTTCTTGATGATATTTTCAAGCGCGCACTTTGAAAGTTCCAATACTAAATTAAAATAGGAATAAATGCAAGTGTTGAGGATAAAATTAGTCCTATTCTAAAGGAAGACTATAAAAAGAAAATAGAAGAGATTCGGACTGATATTAAATCAAAGAATTGATACTAACTCTAATAAATTCTTATAAAAACATTCTAGATATAATTATGCTAAAAACTCAAAGTTTTGTGAAAAATTAAGTTTATAATAAAATATGAAAAATTAGATATTCATTGAATTTAATTAATTTATTCAACAAAATTAAAATAAATATCTAGCACGGAAAATTATCTTGGTCTAAAACAAAAATAATTGTCCAAAATAACATGTCGTAATTTTTACGCCGTTTTTTGATAAAAATAGGAATAATATAACAATTGTTTAAAATAAATTCAAAAATTAACAATGGCAAAAAGGGTAATATTGTCATAATTTTGAAAAATTTTATTTACCAAGATAATATAGCTTGCAACAACCATCTTGTTAAATCGAGGCATAACTGTATTTTTAAAATTATCTTTATTAAAATATTTACTTTACCAATATTTTGGTATTAATTGAGTTATTTATTCAAATTTATTAGTATAATTTATTCTAAAATATCAAGTTTCTTCTAAATACACTAAACTCCAATAAATTCATCCCTCTATTAAGGAAAACCTAAATAACGAAAACTGATTTTTACAACTTAATATCAACATCACTACCAATGCTTTCCTTTTATTATTGCAACTCTTCTTTAACTTAAACTCAATCTCCAGTCCCGATCAGTTTCAATAGGGGAGGTTTAAATGTAACAAATAAAACCTTTTTGGAAAAAAATAACTTAGATTATATTTATAATGACTATTTTTTAAACTAGCAAGGTAATAGAATGTAAGAGTAATAATGTTACAAAACGTTTATTTCTTTCATTTTAATATTAAAAATATTAATCAATACTTTAAATTTAATTTTTTTATTGATAAAAATTTATTATTAATTTAATTATTTTTAATAATTTGTTAACCAATATAACTTTGATCTTTACAATATAAAATGATCTTGTAAAGTTGTTCATCAAATTGTGTATTATTTTGTCTGTAATCAAATATTATTAAATTTTATTATATATTTTTCTTATTAATACCTGTTTTAAGAGTTTCTCAATTAATTCTTCAGTGAGCCGTCCCTTATGTTCGCTAATTTCAATTTCATTCTCTCCTCCAGTGCTCACAAGCTTTGCTTTGACTTTAAGTATTCCCTCGTCGTTAAGAATAAAGGAAACATCAATGGGTTGTTCTTTACTTAATGATGGAGGAATACCATTAAGAGTGAACTGACCCAAAAGATGATTATCTTTAGCCATTTTCATTTCTCCCTCATATATCTTTATTTGGACACTTGTTTGAAAATTACGAGAAGGGAAGTACTGTTCAACAGCACTGTGTGGCACAGGCGTATTTCTAGGTATTATTACTGATAGTGTGCCACCCAGAATCTCAATACCAAGGGATAGAGGAGTTACATCATTTAACTCTAATTCTTCAGCACCTAGTAATTCCATTCCATTAAGTAGTGCCGCCTGAATGGCAGCTCCTTTAGCCACGGCTTCGTCCGGATTTACCCAATGGTTAAGTGCTTTTCCGCCAAAGAATTCGGATAACATTTCCTGTATTTTTGGTATACGAGTCGTACCGCCGACCAGAACCACATCATTGATATCTGAAGGACTCATATTTATCTGATTGAGTGCTCTCTTAACCACTTCTATTGATTTTTCAAAGTTTTTATTATTTATTTCTTCGAACTTTTGTTTAGTCAAAACTACGTTTAAATCAATATTTTTATAGAAGTTATCGATTGTTATATTAGTGGAATCGACTTTTGAGGTCAGTTTCTTCTTGTGTTCTTCACATTTATTCCTGAGTCGACACATAGCACCCTCTCCCTGAGGACCTTCGAGTTTTTCTTTATGCTCTTTGAAGAACTCATCCAAACAATAATTAATAATATTAGTGTCGATATCATCGCCTCCCAAATGATTGTCTCCATCGACTGCTTTTACGTTAATCTTTCCTCTATTAATCTCAAGTATGGAGACATCAAAAGTACCGCCACCGAAGTCGAAGATTAACACATTTCTAAAGAAAATAATTTAATTGATTTATAATATCATTTAACATAACAAGGTGCATTTATACCTAATCTCTGTCTCTTCATTTCTGTCGACTTTGAAAGCAATGGCGGCAGCGGTCGGTTCGTTGATTATTCTGAGCACTTCGAGTCCGGCCAATTTTCCAGCAGCTTTTGTGGCTTCTTTTTGGCCATCATTGAAATAAGCAGGTACAGTTATGACAGCTTTCTTTACTTCGCAATTCAAATGATCTTCAGCAATTTTTTTCATTTTCTTTAATACTTCAGCCGAGACCTGTTCTGGAAATAATTCCTCATCTTTTCCATCAACTTTAACACTGATTTTAGGAGTGTTTTCTACGTTTATTACTTTATATGACCATAATTTCAAATCTTTTTGAACCGATTCATGAGTAAAGTTATGGCCGATAAGCCTTTTCACAGAAGAGATGGTATTTCTGGGATAAGAGTGTATCTCATCCTTTGCCACTTCTCCCACACAAATATTAGAGTTATCTCTATATGAGACAACACTAGGAGTTGTATATTTACCAAACTCATTTGGTATAACAATAAGGTTTTCCTTTTTTCTTGAATTCGGTACATAATAAGCGACACAACTATTAGTGGTCCCCAAATCAATACCAATCGCTGGCGAATCGGTCTCTTTATTGAGTTGGTTGTCCTCAACTATTTTCTTCAATATATCTTCAATAAACTGTTCGACCATTTTATTGAAACTTTTATCATCTAATCCAGGCTTTTCTGATTTGAACCTAACACTGGTCTTCGTAAGAGTCTGTCTATGATTTCTATTGAGTTCTGCTTTTGGGATGAATTGATTGTTTTGAAAGTATTTCATCATTTCGTCGCTATAAAACTTTCTTATATCACGTTTTAGGTTTTGGTTTAAAATCTGTAACTTTTCATAATTCACTTCAAACAAGTCTTCATAATCGAGATAAAAGTTTTCAATGTTTTCTTCAATATTTTCAATATAAGGTGTAATTTGATTCTCATCTCTAAAACTATGATTATTTTTGAAGTCTTCTATCAGCTTTTCTTTAATTTTCAAATGAATATCTTTTAACTCTTGTTTAGTGCTAACAATTTTAACTTTTTCTCTCATTTCCTTTTGATATATCTCTTCGAGTTCTTTGATAGATATCTTTAAATCCTTTCGTTTCATATTTTGTTTGTCATCGAAACGTTGTCTTAATCTGTTATAATCGGTATTTATGTCATTCTTTAATTGTATGAAATAAGTCTTTCCTTCACCGCAAGGGTTTTCCTTCATATGTTTCTCAAATAATCCTAAGTTTTCATTACTCAGAATATTATGCATTTCTTCAAAGAAGTTATCAGAAAAGTTATCTTCGCTTTGGACTATATTTTCCATTTCCTTAAAAAAATAATATAAATATATATTATATTTACTAAAAATATCAGGGATGACCAAAGATCGAGTCATAGCCGGGGTTATTTAGCAAATATTTTCCCCTAGATCAAAAAATCTCAACATATCTAGTGCTTGTCCATTGACGTTAATGTTAAGGGTCCTAAACTCCTAGGGGTATTTTGATAATTTTGCTCTCTTAGGGGTTATTCCGGATAGCCCACTCCCTTTGGCCATAACTGAAATTATAAATTAAAATGTACCTGACAATATTGTGATGAGAGAAGTAAATATAGTGTTTTATAACTGTCAACAGTTTTTTCTTTAAAATTACTCATATATTTGGTAAACTCTATATTCATATAATC
The DNA here is from genome assembly GCA_034695785.1 of Galumna obvia. Lineage (NCBI taxonomy): Eukaryota > Metazoa > Arthropoda > Arachnida > Sarcoptiformes > Galumnidae > Galumna > Galumna obvia. Next base: position 5,859 of record JAQFZM010003743.1, read on the forward strand.
TTGTAACTCTTTTTGATGTGATGCTCGTAAAGTCCTATTCGATACTTTAACCCCATTATTGAATTCATTTAATATTAATTCTGTTAATTCTTTGTGTCTATGAATGAGCTGTTCTTCAATTAGTGTAGTTTCCATCAGAGAATTCAATTCTTTAGAATATCTTTGTTTAACAAAATTTAAAAAATAATATGAAAATTCATTTTCGATTATTTGTTTAGTTTTCTCGATATAAGTATTCAAATCGATTCCAAAAGAAATCTTTAATTGTTTTAATTCTGTTATAATTTCACTCTTGATTCGTTTGTGGAGTGCCTTAAGGTTATCCACGTTTAGACTTTTAATAACGTCTTCAACCTTTTTATCCATTTTCTTAAACATTTTATAGAAGAATTTTATTGATTACTTATTATTTATACAAGCTTATTTATGAACTTACATGTTTATACTGATCGACACAATCTTTCACTTTCTGGTCGTATTCGGTCAACACTAAAGACTTTTTATTATTTAACTCATCTTTGAATGACAAATAAATTCGCGACAAATTCTCTTCAAATTGTGGCAATCTGTCCTTGATGAAATTTTTATCTGATATTTTTATATTTGATAGCATTTCATTTTTAAGCTCTTCTTTAAGCAATGAATAATTGTTTGAGAGCTGTCCCTCATTTGTCGTATTTTCCATCAATTGTTTCATTCGAATATTGAATTTATTAATCGATTCTTGAATTAAAATATCGACATATTTTTCAATTTCTTGATTATTATCATTACTTTTCTCAAACTTTTCAAATTCTTCGTCAATAAATTTATTAAGTTTTGACTGATAGCTCCAGAAAAGAGGATTCTCTTCAGCATTACTCCCATTAAAATGATTTTCATATATTTTAAGAGCATTTTTTCGGATATTCCGGTGATTTCTATCCAATTCATTAGAAGAAAAGAATGCGTTTTCTTGAATTGTTTGATTCATACCCTAAATATTTAAAAAAAAGTACTATTATTTTTAAAATAACTATAATTAAGAGATACTTGTATGTAGTGATCCTTTGCTTCATTCATAGCATTCAAATACTTTTTATGAATATTTTCTTTTTTCTCATTTATATCATTTATAAAACTTTTTAACAAATTATTGATTTCTATTTTAAAGTCTTCAATATATTTTTCAATGAAATACTTTGCTTTAAATGGAAGTTTATTTTGCATTTCTTTATAGATTTTATTTAATACTTTTTGGTGACTCTTTTGAAGGTCTTCTACAGATGTAATTAGATGTAAGACATCATTCATATCAGTTTTATAATTATCAATAGATTCTGCTATCACTGTATTAGTCGTTACGGTAATTTTATGACACTTCCCTTTATTCTGTTCCTTATAAATATTTCTTAAATCTTTTAATTTCAGGTTTACTTTATAATAGAACATATCGTTTGAAGTCTTATTTCCGAAATCATAGATTTGTCTAAATTTCGTTTCAGTTTTGTTTCGTATCTCTGTTTCAGATTCTTTGAACTCTTTTTCATCAAAAAATAAATTTTCTTTCAATAACTGATTCATATTATTTGTATAAAATTCGGCCACATTTCCAATATATTCATCCTTTTCTTTTTCAAACTCATCGTTTCGGCGAAGGATTTCAATTCGTTTAGCCTTTTCCAGATTAGTCATAAAGAATTTGAGCTGAAAATAATGAAATTTAAAAAATACCTAGCTAAAATTTCAACAATAATACTTCATATTGATCCTTTTCGAAAAGGGTTTCCTCTTCGCCACCAAAACATTGTTTATATGAATCCAAAATCTTTTTCTCTAAAGTATTGAATATTTCCTCTAAAACTTTAATGTCAACAAACTTTGCATTTGAGAGTTGATTATTAAGTGTTTCCATGAATTTCTGTCCGCAAATATCTCTTTTCTCTTCCATAAATTTGTTTCTTTTCTCTTCATTTTGTTTAAAAACCATTAAATAATTTTTTTTAATAAAGTCCTCTAATTTATCCACGAGTTTAGTGTCGTTTGATTTCAAAGAGCCCTCCAATTCTTCGACATATTCTGTCCGATAAATATCATTCTTTTCTTTTAATTCATTTCGGGTAACAAATGGTTTACTTTGTATGAATGTTAGTAGATTATTCAAATGCATATCCTGGTAAAACTCATAATTAAAATAGAAATAATTATTTTAAACTTACCTTTAATTTCCTGATAATTATATTACCGAAAAGCTTTGCATTCGCGCCGATAATGTCTTGACTTTCAGGCATTTTTTCTCTATTGAATACCTCAACTAAGTTTTGGAACTGTTGGCAGAGTTCTTCACCAGTAATGGGTGTATCGCCAATAGTTTTTGATACTAAACCCTCCGGATTTAAAATTGTTTCAATAAATTCTTTTAGCTTTTCTTTGAATCTTCCTCTCAGTTGATCGAAAGAGCCATCAAAGTCTTCATTTTCGACCACATCTCCAAATGATGGCATTAAATAACATAAAATATCTTTAAAGCATTTCTTCATATTCTTGCGCACATTCTGTGCCTGTTTTGACTGATTGTTCCTAAGAATTAACTTCTTCTCTAAGTATTGTTTTCCGCCATTCATTCCAAACTTGAATTCATTAACTGTATTCCAGTCCCGAACCAGAAATAACTTTAAGTATATTAAAAATTATAATTTATATGAATTGCTTTAATTCTAATTCATTGCCATTTCTTACCAGAGTTTGAAAGGGAATATTCTCTTTGTTTCCATCATTTGTTTCAACAGCTTTCAAACCATATTCTATATACGAGTCAAGTGTTGATAAGATATCATCCGAAATATCAGTGAAGACATTAACGATAAGACAAGAAGAGACTAATAAACTGATGCCCACAATCGTAGACCAATCTCTTTGGTCGTAGAGGTCATCGAACAACCCCTGAGTGTCCATTAAAAGAACGCCTATTTCTTTGCCATTTGATTGCTTTACTATAAATGGTTTTGAAAGCCATAACCCAAAAGTTTGGGGATCTGATGATGACTTCCATCCAAAACCTTATTGTAATTTTTTTACAAATAGTTATAATAAAATTAATAAATCTTATTCAAGACTTTTATATCATTATAATAATATTTTATATAGGTATATTTAAATCAGGTTTATAGAAAAATTAAACTAGATACATAAATAATTTCAATATAGTAATAATGGTACGAAAATTCTATAGATGGAGTTTTAAATAAATTTATCTTATTCTATCACTAAAATCATATAAAGAAGTTTTGATAATTAGTGTGTAATCCTTTTTTGGCCATGAGGTTTCTATATTATGTGATTAAGATAATAGTTTTAGCGATAATGTGCTAAATTCTACAAAATATCGCAATAAAAGATCGAGTTTCTGATAATACGTATTTCATTTCTTTTGCGAAATATTCAATTGAACCGAAACCAATATTACCCCTTATTATACCTCATCAAATGATATTTCATTAAATATGTTTTAGGTTGTTACTAGGATATTATACTAACTCTGGTTTAAAGAAAATTCAATTTATAAGTAAAAATATTTGAAATAAAATCGAAAGTTTATAAATAATTTAAGTCATTTATTTGACTCTTTCAAGTTTTTTTATTAACATTAGTAAAACATTTATGTTAGTAATAATATAGATTACTGTATGCACTAAATTTTAATGTATGAAAACTAGCGAAAATAAGTTTGTGCTTGATTACATACTCATTGTATAGATAATATAATCCATTATAAATCTACATCTAATGATTGTGAAGTGGTTTTAAGTTTTCCACTGGAATAAAATAAAACTTATCTAATATTTCTATCTAAGTTATAATTTTGTCTCACACTTTAATTAAACAATTATTTTTATATATATTATGTAATCACGAAAAAAGATTTCAGACATTTCTGAAATAAAGATCTAAAGTTCAGTCTTTCTTAATTCATTTTGGTATCACATTTGTAAAACTTTTATTTCATCAATAATATAGATTACTGTATGCACTAAATTTTAATGTATAAAAACTAGCGAAAATAAGTTTGAGCTTGATTACACACTCATTGTATAGATAATATAATCCATTATAAATCTACGTCTAATGATTGTGAAGTGGTTTTAAGTTTTTCAGTGAAATAAAATAAAACTTATCTAATATTTCTAAGTTATAATTTTGTCTCACACTTTAATAAAACAATTATTTTTATATGTATTATGTAATCACGAAAAGAGATTTCATACATTTCTGAAATAAAGATCTAAAGTTCAGTTTTTCTTAATTCATTTTGACATTACATTTATAAAACTTTTATGTCATCAATAATATAGATTACTGTAAGCATTAAATTTTTCTAATTGTTATGTTCCATGAATATAGTTTGATTCCTGCAGAACTGCTTTTCAATTGAATATTAGCAGGGATGGCGAAAGGTCGAGGCTCTAGGGGGGGGGGTGGTATGGTAGGGTATTTTGGGAAAATTCCTAGGGGGGGTATTAGGGTAGGGTATTTTCCAAAAACCTCAAAAACGTCTAATTCTGCACTATTTAACTTTTTATTGCTATTTTAGGCTATTTAAAGGTTATTAAGTACTAACATTTATACATGCTAATTCACTCAAAAAGCTATATTTTGCCAATTTTTAACCGAAAAATGGATTTTTTGGGTAAAAATTGCTATCAAATATCGATAATTTTGATAAGAAATTTCAATTTAAACGATATT
>JAQFZM010003744.1:0-10583 GCA_034695785.1 Galumna obvia
AACAAATATTTATTTTATCAAATATATAAAATAAATAATATTAACCTTGATTATATAATTAGTAAATAAATTTAATTATATACTCGTGTTTTATGCAGTGCATGAAAATAATTATTGGATTAAATATAAAAACTTAATTAAAACTACAATTATAATAAAAATATTTTATTTTTAATCTCTTTTAGTGGAAAAATATAAAAATATGAAAATACTTATGATGCAAGTTTAATATTAACATAATTTCCTTTAAATTTGTTAATAGTTTGTATTTATGTCATTTATTCGTATTTGAATATTAAATCCAATGAAATGTATAAAACATTTGATTACATAATTAATAACGAGAAAATTTATAATTAATTCAATATAAATTTACATAATAGCATATCTTTACTTGGATATTTCAATTCCTTTAATGAATAGCATAGATAATAATTTGTTAACAAATAAAACTTAATGATTAAAGCAAATAAAGTTTAAAATATTGATTGTATTTAATAGTTAATAATTTAGTTTACAATAGTTTACAACTCGAAAACCCACCTATTTTTATCTATTCTTTCGATTAAGTAATTTAGCTAGATAATTGTTTATAACATGAAATGTTATAAGTTATATGAAACTTACTTTGATATTAAAGAATATAAATTGAGAAAGGTATTTCCTTATTACGTTTAATATAAAATATTATAAAAGAATTCAATAATTTGTAGGACTTTTCCCCAAATAATTAATAGAAGAAACTTGGTACATTATAAAATGTATGGCAATTTGTATTATAATTTCGTAATAAAAAAGAATAATCTTTAAAATAAGATTAAACTAAGTTCATGATCTATTCATATAAAGAATATAAATTTAATTAAAATTATAATAATTAAAGTAGTTTACTAATTAATTTTCTAATCATCTATTTATTTATAATATCTAATAGAAAAACTTCATTAATTAATTTTTTAAATCATATTTAAATTAATAATTAACTTATAATAATTATAAAACACAAATGTATTTTCAAATATCTTTATAATTTTTCAAACATGGCTAAGTTTTATGGAAAAAATCAGAGATGGCCAATAGGGGGGAATTTCAAAATACCCCCCCCCCCCTGGAGCAGCAAAATTGGCAAAATACACCCCCTCTGGAACATTGAAACCTTTAACATTACGTTTATGGACAAGCACTAGGTCTGTTGAGGTTTTTTGGCCCAGGGAGGGGTATACCCCCCTGGGATCGGCCGCCTTTGGCCATCCCTGGAAAAATTAATACCTTTATTCACTATAATTGAAGATTGTAACTTACTTGGGAAGGTTGTATATGTTCCGATGAGCTAGAATATTGTGTCATACTTTGCTGGATTCATTATGAAATTACGTATAAGAATTTGTAATCAAATTATGCCAACGACCATTATCTTGGACGAAAAAAGTGGCAATAATTGACAGGAAGAAGATTAAAATTATGTGTATAAAAGCTTTAAAATTGAACTTGAACAAAGTGATTAGAAAAGTTTAACATTAGAGAGTAAATGAAAAATATGAATCAACTATTGAATAAACTCATATAGAAATCAATAGAGTTTTACAAACAGTTTGTGATTACTCATCAGAATTATGAATTGCTAAATACCTTGCTAAATTTAATTTTAAAGCTTTTAAACACGTATTTCTAATCTTCTTCATGCCAAATTTCACCATACTTTTTTGGCCAAGATAATAGTCGTTGGCATAATTTGATTTCATATTCTAATACAAAATTTCATAATGAATCCAATAAGGTATCACACAATACTCTAGCTCATCGGAACATATACAACCTTCCCAAGTTAATATTCTAATTGATAATTTCTAATTTGCTTTCCAAGATAGTTTATCCCAAACAAACCCTATTGTTTTCTCTAATATTTTATTAATTTTTTACTTTTATGCGAAACTTATAGAAAAATTATAATTACTTTTATAATTTTATAAATAATATTCCCTTTATAAAACTTTCCACTTTAATTTTTATTTTTGGTAATTATCTAAATTGATAATAAACTAATTTTAAAATTATAAATTGGCCTTGTTTCTAATTTTTAAAACTATTTATAAAAAATTCTTTTTATTATATATTGAATATTAATTTAATTGTAATTCTAGGTATTTTAAACTTACTATTATAATTTGAATTACAATACAAATGATTTCTTTAAATATTAAATACTAAATATATTTTGATAAATTATCATGATATTTTTAAAATAAAGTATTAAAATTGTTTGTTTTTATATCTATAAATTTAGTAAAATTTTATAATTTTCCTTTTTATCAATCGATTTATATCAGGGATGGCAAAAGGGGGGTATTCCGGAATACCCCCTTACGAGGCCAAAATTGGCAAAATACCCCCTTCCTGAAAATTCAGAAATAGGACCCCCCTAGAAAATCGGTTTTGCAAAAATTGTAAAATAAATTGGCAAATATTTAAAGAAAATTAGCAATTTTGACTATATTTTTAGTTAAATATCGTTTAAATTGAAATTTCTTATTAAAATTATAGAAATTTGATAGCAATTTTTACGCAAAATAAACCTTTTTAATTGAAAAATTGGCAGAATATAGCTTTTGGAGTGAAGTAAAATGTATAAATGATAATTATAGTACTTAATAACTTTTAAATAGCCTAAAATAGCAAAAAAAGCTTAATAGTGCAAAAATAGGCGTTTTTGAGATTTTTGAAAAATACCCTAACCAAATACTCTCAAAAGATTTTTCCCAAAATACCCTACCACCCCCCTAAAGCCTCGACCTTTCGCCATCCCTGATTTATATTTATATTATTTTATTTTAATTTATTATTTTTGTCTTTGAATATTATACATTTACATTTCCATTATTTTTCATTATTTTATTGGGTTATTAAAACATTTATTATACAATAAAATTACCAACGGTGTTGAAACAGTAAATTATACAGCTTTAGAAATTCAAGAGAATGATCCTGTTTATCTTGAAACTTCTAAAACTTTGTTTAATAAAAAGTGTGATATTTATAGTGTCGGAGTTATTGCTAAAAAATTCTTAATTTTAAATTTCCAAAAAAATTGAGAGAAATATATTCTTTGTAAGTATTGAAATAAACAATTATTCATAATTAATATTTAATTTTAATTTTTATAAAAATTTATTCACAAATCATATCCGAATGCAATTATAAAACGAATTTCATTAAATGTGTTGAAACAATAGTAAAAATGTTTTCCGAAGAGCCCGAAAAAAGACATGACTGCAGGAAAGGCGAAAGAATTAATTCCTAGGGGGTATTTTGGCAAAATAACCCCCACCTTAGATGAAAAAACCCTACAGATCTAGTGTAAGTCACAAGACGCCAATGTTAATGATCCCAAACTCTTATGCGAGTATTTTGAAAATTTAGCCTCGTAGGGGGTAATTCGGAATTTACCCTATTCGCCATCGATGCTGATTGAAAACAAATAGTAGAAAAGAGTTTTAAGTTGGGAAGCAACTTGCAAAATATAAATTATATTGAGAAAGTCCTCTAATTCAATGTCAATTCATAGCCCAACTTATGTCAAACTCAACTTAAGTCAAACTCAACTCATCTCATAGTTTATGAAATGTTTTCCTAATTATGGCTCAGTTTTGTTATTATTTATGAGTCATTCAATAGTTTCCTTTTCCTCTAAAATCAATGCTTATATTCAGTTCTGGTCTGACTTTCGTTGTGTAAACGACTCTTAAAATCCAATTATATTTTGTGCTCAACATTTGCTATAAATATCTTTAGTTTTGATTAACTTTAAAATAAAGTATTTTTGCTTATATTTGTTGACCACTTTTTGTGACCACTCGAAGACATGTCACAATATACAATTATATAAATTGTATACATGAATTAAACTATTTTTGAATTTACCTAAGCTTCTAACTTTAATAGAATATTAAACAATTTCTCAAAAATAGAATGGATTTATTTGAATAATTAAAGAAATTATTTTGATAATTATCCTAAATATTTTAACTTGTTTAATTATTATTTATCATTAAATAACTTTAGCATTATTATATTTTATAACGCTATAATAAAATTTATCATGCATAATTTGTAAACAACATCATTAATTTATATTTATTAAAATTTAAAATTATAATATTTTTAGATTATTTTTAATTATACAATCCAATGGATGTTATAATGTTATTGGGATTCAATATAAGTCAAATTCGATAATAGTCAACGAATTTTAATGCACATCAGTTGAACTATATCGGGGCCCGACTGTATATAATAAATAAAGTATATTCTAAAATTAAAAGAAATTAAAAGAAATAATAAAAATTTTTGCACCGAAATGGGTTTCAACTCAGCCTTATATTGAGAAAAGAAGTCTCCCCTAGGGGATCCGAGTAAATAAAAAAATTTTAATTGCCTTAATATAAAAAACCAAATTGTAAGTAAAATTATTAATGAATGAAAAGACAAATATATTTACCCGATTAAACAGATTTTTTGAGTAATTTAATTTGACCTAATTTAGATAGATAGAAATATTTAATTGAAAATACGAAAACACTTTTAAAATTTCTAATTTCACTTAAATTTGTTTGATTAATATTTTTTATGTCTATTTTATTCAAATAGAAACACTAGCTAGTTACACTATCTGTAACCTATTCTCTCAAAATGTAAGCTGTTTAGACATACTGATTCTCAGATATTTGTTTCACAAGAAATTTAAAAGTATTTAACTAAAAAAAATGTTTATTAATAAATATTGTTTAATAAATATTAATAAAATAATAATTTAGACTAAAGATAAGTTTAGATAAAAATACCTTCACCAATTTTGTATTAAAAATTGTAAGTTTATTAGTAGAACTGAGTTAAATTATAAGATTAAGACAGTTGAAACATGGTATTCATAATCACATTACTACATAATTTTTATAATAAAGCTTATATAATACATTTTACCTATTAAATTTAGAAAAAAATAGAAAATAGACAATCGCTTGATTAATGATTTATTTTCTCTTATTTGAATTAGATTTAAGCGATGTAATAGTTTTGCTAACTTAAATAATGAGCAAAATATCACGAAAATTGTCAAAATTTTATTATTATTTTAAAATTAATGAGAAAAATATTTTTAGATAAGAATATACGTACTTATAAACTTAACAAGAGCCATTTAAACCATAGGTTCTATAAAAGTTATAAAATTATTTTAATTAAATTTATCTATTTTCACCATGGATAATATTATTAAAATATTAACAAAGAAATCAAACAATTTAGAAAGTTTACTAAATTTTGAGAAAATAACCTCGAATAATTATTTTTTCTACAATAATTCCTTTGAGTCATATATAACTAAAGAAAAAATATCCAAGAATAGATCAAGAATTTACTTCTTTAACATTATTTTGTTAATGTTTACTACAATAAAGTTGGCAATTCTACTATTTTACCATGACAATATACACCTGGCATATATTGGAGAATTCATCCATAAGATATATTATCCAGAATTGTTTTATTTTAATTGTTTTTCATACTGTGCCGTAGCATTGATAAACTTGGTAATGCACTGGTATTATGAGAGTCGAGGAAAGTTTTATTGTTTAAATTTATTGTATTATTTAACACAAAATACAGAGTTTTATCGTTTGGAAGAGAAAAACAAAAGAAAATTCTTAATCATTTCATTCATATTATTGAAAATAATTGAACATCAAATGGTAGTAATAATTCTGTTTTATATTCTGAGTTTCACTTATGGAGTAATTCGTGCAATACCTGAAACTGAAAATTATTTTCAGCTTTGCTTGCTAATATTTAACTGGACAATTTTAATATATACAGTTAAATTATCCATACCAACTATTCTATGTGAGACCTATCTCCTTTTGATTACATTAATTTATTTAAATTTTAAGTTCAAGGAGATAATCTTGCAAATGAGAAGAGCCATTAAAAATAGAAATTCATTACTTTTATATAATTCAATTGTTAGACATAACCAGATCTCAGATTTTATTCAAGACTTAAATAATTACCTCAAATACGTTATAGGAATAGTATATTCATTCGGGACAAGTAACCAGATAAATTTAATGCATATGTTGCTGGATACTAATGCAAATATATTTATCTGGATAGTATTTATTATATTTATGATTGTTATATGTTTTGTGTGTTTTACTATATTTGTGATGTCGACCACAATATCAACGGCTAACAAATCGATTGCAAAATATTTTTATCCCATTTTTATTCAAAACTATTCAAAGAATTTATTTATTTTATTAAAAATCGATTATTTCATCGAAAGAGTTAACAAACAATTTATTGGATTCTCTTGTATTAATTTATTTAAAATGACCAAGATCAAACTTTTTGAATACATATATTTATTAACCGCTGGTTTTATGTTTATCTCTGGTATATTAGATAGATGAATTTTATCGCAATTGTTCTAATTATAAATAAAAATTATTTTTAAAAAATTTTCAGATTAATGGCAAACAATTAAATCTAATAAAAAACAAACAAAGGATTTATTGTTTAAAAGCGTTTCATTCAAAACTTTGTTAATAAATTTAATGAATTAATTAAATCGTTTTACAGACTATTATTGTATTCATAATACAATATTTATTATTAAATATAATTATAAATTGGTTACACTGTATATTAAATTTTTGTAATATTAATTTTTCATTTAATCATTTATTAAAAATCAATTAAGTAATTACTTTGATAAAATAAAGGTAATCAGGTAAAATTATTAAATAGAATGTTTAGGACTGTGCCGTTCATAGGAAATGTCAGTGATAACCAGAGATGCGCGTTTCCGTACTTGTAAGGTTGGTTTAATAAATGTGAAATATTTCTGATAGTATATTTTTCACAGAAAAGACTTTGAGCCAAATCATTGATAGTTTCAATAGGTTTTGATTCAAGAGGTATAGACATAAGCGAATTAAGACAACCGCTGTAACTGTTAGTCAATACCAGTGAAGATATGAGCCAACCATAAAATAATAGCCTCACATTTCCAGCATTTCTAGCAATACTTTTATCAATATTTTGTCCGCTAAACAATAAAATTAATGTCCAAATTGTGTTTATATAATAAACTTTTGTATATCTTTTGAATATATTCGTTATAAAATAAAACAAAAGAGAAGACAATAATAGTGTTATCCATATCTGATAATCAAAGGGTGCGAACAGTGACACAGAATTATCTATAATTGTGGGAACCGGTGAAGAAAAAGTGACCGTCTCAGTCATGTGCGGGTATAATGATGAGACCACAGTTAATCTTTCATACGTTAAACTGATCATGCCAATTCCAATATCGGCTTCCTGGTAACATTATTAAATTTTATCATGATAATTCATAACTTACATTATTTAATATTTTGCCAATAATTCCATCCCAAGAATTGTTGGGTAATTTTCGACCCCATTTATGTCCACAATTAACAAGCTCAATTGAAAAATTGAAATATTCTCCTAAAACTTGGATAAGTTTGAAATCCAATCCTCCGATTCCTTTCCATTTGTTGAGCATAGAATCGAATTTAAGTGAAATAAATAACGGCATCTAAATTTATTTATACCTTGTAAATTTAAATAATCAAATAAACAATAATAAAATATTTACATGGTTAGTTGCTATTCTCATATGTCTGCCACTTAATGCCATGTTCAACTTATTTGATGAAATTTAATTTTTGAGTAAAAGATTTAAAATATTAATTACTTACACTACTGTATAGAATATGATTACAATATAATCTTCATAATATAAACAAAATTTTTTTGTAAGAATAAAATTATTTTCATTTAAATAAATTATTTCATTTAACAAGTTAAAATTTAGATGTGCTTTTTTAATGAATAATTTAATAAATTATATAGATTATATGGAAATAAATTATAAATATTACTTTTATATTTGATAAATTTAATCGATAATTTTCTTTTGATATAAGAATAGTAAAATTAGAAAAAATATTTACATTTTATAATTAAGTTTTTTCATGTTATCACAATTATTTTGATAAAATACTTAATTAAAAAGTAAAAATTAAATAATTTTTGTAAAGAAAGTTGTATATATTGTTTATATTAACTTTAATACCAAGGATATCTAAGAAGGGAGTGTTATCTAATACAAACCCCTTAGAAAAAACAACTTGCAAAATATCCAAAGTTTTTGAAATTTGACAATAATATCTATGAAAAAGTACTAGGTCTTTTGAGATATTTTTATTCTCTGGGTTAATACAACATTTCGGCCATGAAATTGACTAGAGTCAACATGCTTTAAATATTTTAAAATGTATATCAATCTAAATAATAATAATAATACTAAAGTTGCATATTTGCTTTAATGACATATTATCATGATATATTATTCTCTTCTAGAATTTTATTATAATATATAAATATATAATATTTTATTTACATATACTTTGAAAAATGTTCCTTAAATATACTTTAATTATAACTAAGACATTATTTGCATCTTTCAAAATAAATAATGTTCACGACCAAGATCAATTAATCATGAAAACTTAAAAACACTATCATTTATCATCTTGGGTATATTAATTTAAAGTTATATACTTGCTATTTCATTTTGTTGACTATCAATAGATTTCTGTTGGGATTCAATAATTTTCTTTTGTTTTTCAATAATTTTTGTTATATTCTTAATATCTTCACTAAAGACTCTTTTAGTCGACTGTTTCTTCTGACAAACAATGAGATACTTCTTTTGACATAAAAAATCTGTCCATTTACCAAGCTCATCATCATCAAGGGACATTTGCACACATTTGTTTTTCCCATCTTTTACTGCATTTTCGCCCCAATTCTCAAACTGGAGTTCATTTCCGTACATCCATTCGAAAGTTTTGTTGACATATTCTAATCCAATCCAAACAAAATCTGATATTTTCTTATATTTAACCAAAAGATTAGATAAAAAGTTTTGTTCTTTTAGTGATTGAATTGTAATTAAATTACTCTCCAATAGAGAACAGTTTCCCTTCGCCTCCAATTCATTTCCATTTTTCTCCAATACTTTAAAACATTTTGTATCAGAAAAAGACATCCAATCGCTATCACATGTCGTCTGATTGTTACTCATTTCATCTTTAATTAAATTAAAATTAATTTAAAATACTTTTAGATCATAGTTTACTTTCAATTGATGCAAGTTTATTATTAACCAAGGATAATTTGCATTCAAATTTACCCTCCATTAAGTTTAATTCATTTACAAATTGTTTTTTCAAGTGTTCACATTTTACTAAAATAAGAAAATTTTAATGAAAGAACGACACAAAGGTTCTTTATTGGAACGTGCTATACCCCAAATCAAATTGTACTCATTTTTACTCGATTCTAGAATAAATTATGTCTTTGGTGTTTTCGGTTTACCAAAATATTGAGAGGGGGAGCGTCCGGAGGGGGTCAAATTTGGGATTAAGTTCCAAATATTATTATAATTTATGCTTAATAAGTGTTAAAAAGAACGATTCTTCAACTCAATGTTATCATGGAGAATTTTCATGTGATTTTAATAAATTAATTTTTTACATGTCGTCCGGTGAATATTTTAATAATTCTTTTTGATCAATATTAATAGCTATTAAAACTAAATTTAAAATAAAATAATAATGATATGCCCATCTCTAGTTTTGGAGAAACTATTGTCCAAAAGTTCAATAAATTTCAACGTTTTTCAAGTACAAATCATAATGTAACGTATTTTACAAACAATTTAATTTTAATATTTATATTTGTTTTTAAGGATAGAATAAGGGTAAAGAACGTTAAGTTATGATTTGTACTTGAAAAACGTTAAAATTTATTGAACTTTTGGACAATATTTTCTCCAAAACTAGAGATGGGCATATCATTATTATTTTATTTTAAATTTATTTTTAATAGCTCTTAATATTGATCCCAAATTTGACCCCCTCGGGACGCTCCCTCTCTCAATATTTTAGAAAAAAAGTCACCCAAAACCTTCTAATTTATTCTAGAATTTAGTAAAAATGAGTACAATTTGATTTGGGATATAGCACGTTCCAATAAAGAACCTTTGTGTCGTTCTTTTATCAAGTTTAAAAAATAAAATATAAAGAATAATTTAAACTTAAATTACTAATAATCTATTTAATTCATTTATACGAATGATAAACATTTTATTTTAAATTAGCCATGATTGTTTTATATAGATTTTTATATAAACTATTTATTATTTCCTTCCATTTCATTAAAATATTTATTCCCTTTTCCTTTATATCTTTTAGGCAAAAGAAATCCCTTATTTTATTAAAGGAAAGGGAATATATTTTGCAATTCTAGTCTGAGTACTGTTTTATATGAAAGTCTCACAAATTACTCATTTGTTTTGTTTTGAATGAAACACATTTTAATTAAACTTTAAATCTTTTATTTGTCTTTAAATAGTTTTAATTGTTTGACATTAATCTGAAGAAATGGCAGAAAAGACACCAAAAGAATTGGTTAAAGAGTGGATGTTTAGAGAC
>JAQFZM010003745.1:0-10582 GCA_034695785.1 Galumna obvia
ATTTTTAAAATATTTTTCAAACTTATTTTCATTGAAACGTTAATGACTTAAGAATTTAATTGAATTACAAATTTTAATTTTTTTAATTTTATTTATAAAACCAACCTTACATGACGGTAATCTAGCATCTCTGATCATTAGGAAATCATTATTAAGCTGTTATAGGGGTTATTTCTATAGATAAAGTGGCTAATATTAATACTTTTGTACATGTAGTCATTAAATGTATTTCACATCTGATTCCTCCCTCTCAACCCTAGTGTTAATCATTAATCAATATTTTAATGATATACATATATAAAAAATTATAATAACTATTAATGAAGTTTAGAATCTTTTAATTAACTACGTCGTAACATAATTGAAATCTTTGTCACTAATTTTTTTAATAAAATCATTTTTAAAATGTTTATAAAATTATTTATTGTATTAGTGGTCATCCTATTATTGAGCCAACCTTTAGAGGCCTTTTTTCTTATATTTATTACTTAATCAATTATTTTTTGGATTTATTCTTTAAATTTTGATCTTATAGTGAATGTCCTAATTCCCAAGAATGTCAAACAGCTTGAAAAACCTTTATGAGTAATAAACTATGTAATTTTAATTTTATTTAATATTAAAAATTTAACATTTAATTTTTTTATTTTTCTGTGAAGCTTTATGGGGTTCAAAGGGCAATGGCGAAATTGGTTTATCAAATTACAATTCCATCCCCTCATTAGCTACTTATGTTCAAAATAAATGCAACGAAGAATGTTCTTAAAAAGAATTACAAATTTAGAATAAAATATGAAGGAACTATTATATACTTTATAATTTAGAAATTATATTATAAATAATTATTAGACTAATAAATAATTATTAATGAAAAATATTAATAAACATACATTTATATATTTTATATAAATTTTTTACTTGAATTTAAATGTTTATATCAAAATAAATAAATATAATTCTAAATCTAAAGCAAAATTAGACAGGTTTAACGTTATGGTTGTTTTTGACTTATCTGTCATTCAAATATATTACCTTTAAGATAAAAATCACTTATTTTAAAAATTAATCTTAAACCATGTAGTCAATATAAAATATAAGAAAAATAATAATTATTTAATATGGTATGAGGGAATTATTCTTAAGGAAAATTACAATTTTTTTAATTCAAGTTTCCTATTAATCATTTTATTAGAGTGTAAACAATTTTAGATAAACTATGTATTGAGTGGTTTTACCCTATCAGCAAAAAAACTTTAAATTACCTTTTATAAGAACAATGCTCACAATAGTACCTCGCTCATTAGACTGTTGTTCTTCTTAACGAGTGTTTGTACTGTTTGTCCTGTTTGCCGGGACAATAGGTAGGTTAGTCGGACCCATACCTATATGTCGGGTATAAGATTTGTTTGTCGGGTCGTAGACGCTGGTGTCGTGTCTTAGAGGTCTGTTTATCGGACTAAAGACCTTTATTAGTTTGCGAAAAACTGATTTGCCAGCCTTTGTATATAATCTGGTTTAGAGTTGAGTATTCTCTCAACTGATCAAAAAACGCGAACCTGTAGAGTCTTTAGTGGTAATCAACGTGTGTTTGTTTATAGCATACCAAATACTCTATAAATTAATATCTCAAACCTAATATAAGAAATTTACTTTTGCAAAGCAAAGAAATTTTAATCTTACTATTAAATAATCTTGGATTTTTAAAATTACAAATACGAGATTTTTTTTATATTTAAAAAAATACTTTTATAACCACATATTTTAAATAAAAAAGTATTAAAATCTATTAAAGTAAACTAGAATATCCATCCTTTTAAGTACCTATCGTACTTTTGATCTTTCTAATTAACAATCTAAAAATCAATACTATAAATTATATAATATAACTCATAAAATAAAGAAACATTTCTTCATTTAAAATTTACTTGCTAATTATTGTCAATGTTAATTCATAATTAGTGGAGAAATTTTAAATCTATATTAATATATCAAATAAATTATATATCAATTTATTTTAAAGAGTTTTAATTATTTTAATAAATTAAACATTATTTTTAATTATAAAACTGTAAAAAAACTCTTAGTTATTATTAATTGTTTACAATTTTGTTACCAAATTGAACAAGGTCTTTGAAATTAAATGTCTTATCTCTTCATAGAATAACCATGGTATTTTTAAGATATTATTGTTTGTTTAGTAGATATAGAGAAATTCATTTTAGGTTTTATATCTACAAATACGTAGATAATAGTGAAGATATGTTGAAAACACTTATTATCGTATTTTTCCAAGTTCAATGAACACGGTCACGTTATTTTTCATATATAATGTATTAATAAATGAAATTTTATCCGAAAATATTAATATTTATAGATCTAAAATTACGATCGATAGAAAATTCTTTCATTCAAAAGAAGAGCTAATTTTGACAAATACTGTAGTTATAGTTCAAATGTCATGTCAAAAAACCACATCCATGGCTGCACTCATTCAATAATCTGCAGAATTGTGTCTCAATACTTAAGATCAGTGATGTTTTTAAGTGTCCTTTTTAGTACATATTTAGTGCATATGCTTTGTGACATTTGATAGCTCAAGAATGCTTCCATTCTTGTACAATATATTATTATTTTATTGATACCGTTTCTCTTATCATTATGAACTGATTACGTAAACAAAGGAAATTAATAAATATTATCTTACAATTTTTTAAGAAACAACAAAATAATTGAGATTTATCTTAAGTCTAGTATATTGATAATAATTAGCATAAAAAGAAAATTAATTTATAATATTGAAAATATAATTTTGTAATAAATTAAAAAATATACTTTTATAATATTTATTATAAAATTTTAAAATTTAAAGACAATGATCATAGGATTGATAAACGTTTTGTTATTTTTCAATTTTATTGGTAATATAATATTAAATATTATATTTTTATTTAATTTTGATCTAGTTCTAACAAAAACCGATATTCCATGTGGAGACTGGACAGATTTTAAGGATGAAAAGTGTTATAAATTATTCAAAAATTCGGTAAAAACCGAATCCGAAGCAGAAAGTATTTGCAGGGAAAGTTCTAATGGATCTGTTCTTGCAATTATTAGAACTGAAGAGGAACAGAAATTTGTTGAAAACCTCTTAAAGACAGAAAATGTAGATAACGATATATGGATTGGAGTTAAGAAGACTAATGGTGTTTTCAAGTGGTCCGACAATACGGACATCAGATATAGTAATTGGGCTAAAGATAGACCTCTTAAAAATACAAGTGATGTAAATTGTGGTGCTATTTCTGTTGACCAAGTTAATTTTGGTAAATGGATTGATGAAAAATGTGGCAAGTTCAATTCTATATTATGTCAGAAAACTCAAACTTGGTCAATTGAGAAATTACAAACTATAGTTTTAGAAGAGAGAAGAAATAGAATTGAAAATCCAGTTCCAATTGGTTTTATTTATGTTCAGCTTTCGGGTCAATCAGATCCCAAGACTTTGTGGCCAAACACTGAATGGGAAAACATTTCAACAAAATATGGTGGTCTCTTTTTCAGAGGAGAGGGCGGACAGTCATCAGCATTTGGTCAGACACAGCAACAACAATTGCAGAGTTTGGATGCGCGTTCAGATCTAGATTTTACTAATAGGGATGACGTTCCATTTTGGAGGAAATGGAATAGAGTCCCGCATAATGAAGAATTAAAATGTATATATGTTGGAACATCTTCTGGTACAGGAAATGTATTTTTAAGATTAAAATTCAATAATGAAGAGATACGTCCAACAAATCAAGCTATACGTATTTGGATTAGAATTAATTGATTAATTATATTTTTAATCAATAATTTTTCTGATACTTTGAATAAATATATTGAGAGCCCAATATTTTTATATTTATTTTTATATTTCTCAGTTTTTACTACATTATATCCAATTAAATTGTTATATTAATAGGGTTTTCAGAAAAAAATTCAATTTGAATTTATAATAAAATTTTAATTACTAAACCAATTTTAATTCTGTGAACGGTTTATAAAAGAACTATTTAATGTAGTTTTTACTAATTATAAAATTTAAAATTATCTTTACAATTAAATATAAAGACCAACGCGAGACACTATGCTGCAGACTAAATTTTATTAACCGGATCCAAATTTTTATATGGATTTAAATGAAGAATAAATTATCTTTAATATGACAACAATATCATAAAAATTGATAAAGAAATAAAAATGTAGTGCTCATTCGAATTTCATGTTTTTTTTAAAAAAAATTACCCATAGAGAAATACCATGGAAATCTGAATCACTCGATATAAGAAAAATTTTGTGATTTTTAGGTAGTTGATAATAAATTGAACAACTTTGTTGCTAGACACATTTTGATCAAAGCTAATATATAGCCACCAGATATCACTAAAATTGGCAAAAACCCTATAATATTAAGCCATTTGACAAAATACTTAATCTCTCAGGTGGATTATTCTTAGGTCTAATCAAAATGTGTCTAGCAACAAAGTTGTTCCACTCAATTACTTTTCTTCAAAAATCCTAAAAAATTTAACAAATCAGGTATTTTAGATTTCTATAATATTTCTCTATGGGTCTTTTTGTTAAAAATCTTAATATTCGAATAGCCACTATATCATTATTTTTTAACCGATTTTTATGATCTTGTTGTCATATTAAATTTAATTTATTCCTCTTTTAAATTCATATAAATATTTGATTCAAGCTAATAAAATATAGCCTGCAGCATAGTGTCTCGAGTTGGTCTTTATATTTATTTGTTAAAGCAAGATTTTTTTAATTTTATAATTAGGAAAAAACTAAATTAAATAGTTTTTTCATAAACCGTTTACAGAACTAAAATCGGTTTAGTAATTAAAATTTTATTAAAAATTCAAATGGAACTTTTTTTCTGAAAGCCCTATTAATAAAATAGTACTTAACTTAATGAATTAATTTCTTTAGATTATTTTATGTTACTTGATAAATATAGTTGATTAATTATTTGATATTAATTTATTATTGTTTTCGTAAAACCATTCGATATATAACATTATAAAAAAATTAAATCTAAATACAGTTAAACCTCCAAAGAATGAACCCTCCCAAGTGTGAAAACCTCTCATTTATGTACATAGGTTTGGTCCCGAGTCCTAATTGATTAAAATACATTATAACCGAACCTCCGATGAGTGAAAACCTCTCATCTCTGAAGCTAATACAAAACTTTAGACCCAAAAAGCATAAACAGAACCTCTCATTTAAATATTTTTTCTGTTTTTAAATATAGTAAATATGATTTTATTCAAAATATATGTTTATTTGTTATATTATTTTATGAAAAATATATTTAAGTGTTATTTAATTTGCTTAACAATGAATTTAAGATTTGAAAACATTTAGTAACAATGATTAAAAAAAGAAGTTAATATATATTTTGCGTTTTAAATATAATCAAAAATTATAACTAAATTTGTTAATTAATACATATAATTCTTAATATTCATTAATATTATTTAATAAATTAGATACTTTTGTCATTTTTTTCTATCTTTAATTATTCTTATTTTGAATTCAAAATCTTAGTCTCAACCGATTCAAGATACGAGAGTTAACTATACTCAGTTTCTCCGCAAATACATGATTTTGGTTTGCACATTTCCCAGAATTTCATATTGATTTATAATTATTTAGGTTTTAACATATCATTTAACGGATATAAAATTTTCTGTAAAATTATTCAATAGGCTCTCTCATTTGTAACTCTGTGAATTGTGAAATTCTGCTAGTTAAAATTTGTTTCAATTTTTGACGGACTCTTTAGACATTTGTTACAATTATCATTACATTTTTAATTAAGTATTATTTCCCCTTGGAAAGTTTGACAACAAATTCTACTACAATTATATTAATGAAAAGATCGATGAAAAGGGATTAACTCCTAATCGGAGACAAAACTTTATTTTAAATAAATTATTTCATTTGATGCCGTCGACTGCAATGAGTCCTTTACCGCAAAAATTAATCAATCCTTTACTCGATAGTTTTTATATCCAACAATCAGTAAATGGTTTTCAAAAGCCCAATTATAATTAACCAGACCTGCTAAACCCGCCTTACCTTTTAGACTAAGTAAATCCAACTGAAAAACCCTGGTATGTTTTTCATCATTAATTAAAAATTATAATTATATATTGCAAATATAAAATAAATAATATATATAATTTTGTTAAAACTAGGTCCGTTAGTCATAATCAAGATACACCGACGCGAAGGTCGACCTAGATGGTATCTCACCAATTCTTATAGATCGGTTAATTAACCGCCCATCTCATATTTTATGTCTTTGAGTCGCAGACAGATAATAAACTAGTGAGTTTTTTGAAAACTCTTATACTCACAAAGTTTGTCGAAATTTGGCGTTAATGAAGAAGAAGCGATTCGTAATATATTCGATAGAGTATCATTCGAAAGTCTATGAGTGTGGTCGTTCTTTTTTACTTTGAGAAGGCGAAAAAGTGCTCACAACGATACGTTGAGCCGAAAAAAGATTATACGATAAGCTTTGGTTTAAGTAGAGGATAATCTTTAATAGATGAATAAAAATCATTAAAATCCGTTGAATTAAAATTTGTGTACAAAATTGGATCTTAATTTAATTTAATGATTTCATTTCTAAGTTCATCAGATTCGATTTTGTTTAAATGAATGTTAAGAGGATCGGAAAATAGTTCAAAATTGATTCGTTGATCATTAAAATCATTAAAACGTATATCAAATTGTTCTTTAATGTCGTGAATTAATTGCACTATTCTCTCAGTTTTATGAAATTCTTTTGTTTCTTTGAGAATAATCAGTGTATTTGCGAAATTAGTGAAATCAAAATCAGATTTGGCACTGAGAGTATTGAAATTCACAAGTTTTTCACACAATGCTTGCAAGAATTCACAAAAACTCAATAAATGTTTGAATTGTTCAGAGAATAATCGATTTTTCCCCATCAAATTGAGTTTTAAGCAATTCATCGATTGGTTAAGGTCAACAAAAAACCCTAATTCAAAAAGCCATTGCGAATTGGAAAGCTCTTGAATTGGGTTTTTAAGTTCAATTTCAAAAAAATCTTTAATTTCTTTCCTTAAATCGAAAAAACGTTTAAGACATTGGCCTTTAGTTAACCAGCGAATATGCGAAAAGTAGACAAGACCTGAATATTCAGAATCTAATTCTTGTAGAAATGTTCTAAATTTACGAGTTGTTGCGCTATTTTTCTTAATGTTATTTACACATTTAATAACAGTTTCCATTATATGAGGGAAATGCGCATGTTTGGCGCATAGTTCCTCTTGACGAATAGAACAATGGAAACTTAATGACTTTCAATATTTTTACTCATTACAAATTCCTGTAAACTCGATACAGCGCCTAAATTTTGGCCTTTCATACTTGGCGTTGCATCGGTGGTTATCGAAACTATTTTATCAACTGGAAGATTCTTAATATTGTCTTTGATCTTTTCAAAAACATCTTTTCCAGTCGTGGTCGTTTCTAAAGAGTCGAGATTTAGCATTTCTTCAATTACATTGAAATCAGAGTCAACCCCTCTAATAAAGGAAACTAATTGAGGAGTATTTGTGACATCAGTTGTTTCATCGAAACTAATAGAATAATTTATAAAGTCTTTCTCAGATAATTGTTTTTCTAAATCTTTCGATATTTCTTCAACTCTTCGAGTAATAGTTTGTTTAGAAAGAGGAAGATCTCTAATAATCTGAGAATATTTTTCCGGTAATAAATTCTTAGACACGACATTCAAACAACTTTTCACTAAGTTCACAACACTTATATCATAGTTTGATTTCGCTATTAGTTCAGCTATCTCATAAGTGGTACGTAAACTATTCTGTTTATCGTCATACGAAACACTTTGTCTGTCACTTTCAACTGACATCACTGAAGTCACAGAACTTTGTGACAATGATTCCATTTCTAAATCATCTCCTAAATATACTTTCTTTTTACTTTCAAAAATATATTTTAGTTCTCTGGAATCCTTTTGCTTATGAGTTTTGTAATGTCTAATGATTTCACATGATTTTTTAATTGATGGAAAGTATCCACAAATACCACAAAACACTTCATCATTTTTTTGATGAAAAAAGTATTCTTCCAAATTTATCTTAAATTCGCCTGGTTTTGGCATTTTGATAGACTAAATATAGATTAAATATTTATATAATCTATAAACAATAAATTTTTAACTAATTTTTAAAAATACCTAATAATTTAATACCCCATTCGGTAGGGAGAGTGAAGCTATTCCTCACCCGCCCTACCTAACGCCCCCATTACATTGGTTTCACGGCTTACCGCAAAGTCCGAGTGAACTGGAAATTCTCCGGCCATACGACTTGTCATTTGAATCAAATATTAACAAATGACTAGTAGCGGATGGCGGGAGGTGGGCGCCGATACCCCACTAACGGCTTCACCCCAATGAAGTGGCGTTTTGCGCTCAAATCCCCCAAATTTAATAAAGATATTTAAATTAATTTATAATTAAATAATTAATTTAAATAAAACATTTAAATTACCTAAAATTTTATTTGTTTTCAAATTTAAAACTAAATCTCAAAATGGCTTTTTGTTTATAAAATTTGGTTTTAACATCAATCACGTCTCTATAATAGCAATAATTTTTATAAATTTTATTTCATTAACTAATTTTAACAATTTTTTATTCAATATATTAAAATAATTGAATTAACCTTGCTTGTATTCCAACCCTAACAATATGATAAAAAACATACCAGGATTTTTCAGTTGGATTTACTTACTCTAAACGAAAATAATAGATACCAAGTGCTTAGTGTTACCAACTATTAATATAATTATGATTTAAAATTATAATTAAAAATATATTAAATTTATAATTTTTAGAATAAAACTAAAAAACAATTTTAAGAAAAAATAAATATAAAACTTTAAATTGGAATTTATTTTACAGTTTATGATCTTTTTTATATTAATTGAATATTGCTTGGTAAAATGATATTTACATAATCAAAAATATATGAACATTATCTGTCAAAATGATTAATAAAATTAGAGTTAAATAAAAAAATGATCTTTCTAATTGATCACTAAATTTCCCTTGAATACTTTAAAGGCATTCCTTTATATAAAGTTTTAAGTTGGCAACACTACTACTATTTAGAATGAGTCAAAACAAATTAAGAAACATTTATTAGTGAGAAAAGGTATAAAAACTTACCCAAACTTTTCCGATAAATCAATGTTTTTGAAAAGTATTTGTGATTAAATGTAAATCAAATATTTATTCAATTTTATATAATAAGAATAAAAGCAAATTTAATCAAATCAAATAAAACCCTTGAATAACAAGTAGAGTTGGTACCACTACTATACATGTAAATGTACTTTATAATATCGGTGGAATGACCAAGAGTGTTTTATATAAAATTCACTAAAAATATTAGAAAAAAATTACAAGAATTTTATTTTAAATTCAAATATTTATTTTCGAAAATATTACATTTAAATAAATAAAAGCAAGGTAAATAATTACATACAGATCTGTATACCCCTACAAACAACGAGTCTATTTGTATGGACCTGTTTATGCCATTATTTAATTAATGGTTTAGTCAAACTTTTTTAGTTTAGTTAAGTTAAAAGTTTTAGTTTAGTTAAGTTAAAAGTTTTAGTTTAGTTTAGTTAAACTTTAGTGCATCAAATCGTCCTTCAATTGATTTATTGATAAAATATTTAAAAACTTTTAATTTGAAAAAAATGTTTATTAACGAATGAAATGTGGTTTAAGTCAACTCTATTTTTAAATATTTTATATTTATTTTTGATCGCAAGAAATGTTAATTGCGATCAAATTATCGAAACAATTAATGTTCGGATTAAAAATGGAGATATTGTTGGAAGAGTTGAGAGCACAGGTCTGAGCACTTTTCTCGGTATTCCTTATGCAATGCCACCCATTGGTTCGCTTCGGTTTAAGAAACCACTACCACTCAAGCCCTGGACAGAGGCAAAAGAGGCTCAACAATGGCCTAACCCTTGCTATCAATTACATCCTTTCCCTCAAACTTTTAAAAGACAGGATATGAGCGAAGACTGTCTTTATTTGAATATCTGGTCTCCGATAGATGTGAGACAACCCTCAGATGAGCTCAAACCTGTTCTGTTTTGGATTCACGGCGGGGGTCTTATTTTTGGCTCATCTGTGGAACAGCACTATAGCGGACAAGTATTGGCCTCTAAAGGAGATGTAGTGGTCGTCACAATTAATTACAGGTTTGACTAAAACTTGAAAATTTTTGTTTATTAGATGAATAATTAGAACTCAATTATAAGAGTCAACACATTTGGATTCCTCTATACGGGTACAGATGACGCCCCGGGAAATGTTGGTCTTTGGGATCAGTCAATGGCTTTGGAATGGGTTAATGAAAATATTCGTTATTTTGGTGGCGATCCCAAAAAAGTGACGATATTTGGTGAGAGCGCCGGCGGGTGGTCTACGAGTCTTCACGTG
>JAQFZM010003746.1:0-10581 GCA_034695785.1 Galumna obvia
ATTTTAAGAAAAATATACTAGGTAAATTAAATATTTTATCATTATCATAATCTTACAGCAAAACCATATTTGGGGTTAAAAAATAATTTTATTCCGATAAATATTAACGGAGATATTGGACCAAGTCACCGGAATCCAATTATCGCCGACACTGTATATCCTATTATACCAAGATTATTTTATAGCGTCATATAATTAAGTGACCAAGTTTCAGTTTATTAGAATGAAATACTGCCTTAGGCAGTTAAGTATGTTAAATAGGTATGATGAAAAAATAAACTTGCTAAAATCATAGGTTATTTGTACTTAAAACCAACTAATTAATTCATTGAAAAATATCTTAATGTTGTGATAGACTGGCAACTGAAAGCACACCATAAACATACAGTGACAGCGATAACTGGATTCCGGTGACTTAGTCCAATATCTAATTTAATATTTATCGGAATAAAATTATTTTTTAACCCGAATATGGTTTTGCCGTTAGTTTATGATAATGTAAAAATATCTAAATTACCTAGTAAAATTTTCTTAAAATTTACTATTTTATCAAATGTTTTATATTTGGCAGATGTCATGAAATTAAAGTTTCTTTCGATAATTTTTCTATACTATTATTCAATATGGGTTTTTTTAATTTTAAAAATTTTTATTCGTTTTGATAAAATCAGCTCACAAAGTTTAAATATTTCAAAATTCTAATTGATTTTGTTCAAAAGTTTCTTTATCAATTTTGATTAAATAAAATAATTTAAATACAAAATGACATATAGTATTAATTTACCAAGTTCCATTAATATATTAGGGGGATCAAAAATTTCGCATCGTAAACAATTCTCTATCAAATTAAAACGGCTTGATGTTTTTATTTGAAATAAAAATGTTATTATCACCTACTTACGTGTGGTCTAACAAGGTATAAAGGTTTTATTAAAAGTCACGTGATCATAAAAAATTTGGACCATTTGCAAAGTACTATGTCACAGGTCACACCGCAGTAGTTATCTCTAATATATTGTATGTTTATAATAGTTGAAGTTTAATATGACACCAAATTTTTTGTAATCGAATAAAAGGCAAAAAAGTTTTAACAATTGGAATATCATGAATTTTCCATAAGTTAACATTATGAAATATTAGATTAACTTGTATATGAAATCTTTTATGTTTATTGAGTAAATGATATTATTCTAAGTCACTTTTTGCTTATCATATTTTGATCAAAGCTAAGATTATGCCACCATAAAGTTAAAATTTAATGAAAATTTCTTTTCCAAATGATTTTTAACAAAAAGTAATGTTTTTTATGTAGTTAATCTTAGCTTCGATCTGAATATGACAAGCAACAAAGTTGCTTAGAATAATGTCCTTCACTCAATAAACATAAAAAATTCCATATACAAGTTTATCTAAAATTTCATAATGTTAACCTATGGAAAATTCATGATATTCTAATTGTTAGAACTTTTTAGCCTTTTAACCGATTTCAATAAATTTGGTGTCATATTAAACTTCAACTCTTCCAATATTATAAACATACAATATATTAGAGGTAACTACTTAGGTGTGACCTGTGACATAGTACTTTGCAAATGACCTAAATTTTTTATGATCACGTGACTTTTTATAAAATCTGTATATCGTGTTAGACCACACGAAAGTGGATGATAATAATTCTTTTTATTTCAAATAAATACATCAAGCCGTTTTAATTTGATAGCGATTTGTTTACGATGCGAAATTTTTGATCCCCCTAATATTTCAACTATTGCTAAAATTATTTTTGATAAAGTATTTTTGCATATAAAAGTATATAAGATGACATTTGCTTTAGTGGTTTTATTTGGAAAAAAAATATTTATAAAGGAATTTACTTTATCGCCAATAATTTTAAAAATTGAAAAGATTTTTCAATGAAACTTAGTAAACCCTTACTATTTTTTATTCTACATTGAAATAGTTTTGTTTTTTCAAAATAGGTTAAGAGACCTATAAGCAAGATCAATAAGAATTTTGAAAATTTTTTAAATTTTCGAGCTGATTTTATCAAAATCATATCGGAATATTTAATAAAAACACGTATAAACTAATTTTTGATCTAGTATTTAAAAATAATCAAAAGAAATTTTAATTTCATAACATCTATCAAAATAAGACATTGGATAATATAGTAAATTTTAAGAATTAAACTAGGTAAATTGGATATTTTTCATTTTCATAATCCTACAGCAAAAATATATTTGGGGTTAAAAAATAATTTTATTCCGATAAATATTAACGGAGATATTGGAGCAATTCACCGGAATTCAATTATCGCCGCTACTTTATAATTATTATAATTGTAACCATTAAATAATTAGGGGGTAGACTCGTAGGTGGTTACGGCTCTCCCTATGGGAAAGGGGTAAAAATAAACATTAAATGTTAGTGGGAAACACTTTTTTGATTCAATTATTTTTTTCTTTCATTTTTATTCAAAAATTATTTCAATGAAAAGGAAAGGGAGAAGAATGATTTCTAACCCGAACTATGTATACTTAGGTTCTATTATGTTAACTGTAATTGAATAACCATGTTTATAGTTATTAGGATCAGAATAGAATTTTATATAAATTATGTATAATAAATGAATTAAATTTTATGAGAAAATAAAATTTTCAAATAGAACTGTAAAAAATTTCATTAAATTGAAAAAATTATACAAGCTATTATTAAATATAAAATTGGAAAATCTATTTACAAAATTTTTATTACTATTAAATTAATTTAAAAATAAAGAAAAAGTTAATGATTTTGTTAACCAAGAATTTATTTTTCAATAAAGAGTTTTATGTATATATTTTTTTATATTATACATTAGTTCATTAAATATGCTAATGTTCACTGACCGTCATCTCTAACACAGGTCGTTAGGACATGAATAAAATTAACTCAATAATTAATTTTTATGAATTATGAATTAAATTTTATCAATTTTATCTTGAAATTAGTAAAATAACCTGATAATATAGCAAAATATAACAAATATGATAATGATAAAAAAAATCAATCATTTTATTGATTCCATTAATTTTTTTCCAAATAATTTGTTTATAACACAATATTCGTATTGACTAAATTACAGTTTTAATTATTTACAAAAACATTATATACAGACTGTTGAATATTTAAAGAGTACGCTGCTAAGGCTACAGGGATTATCTCTGATAATCTTTTAATAATAGCAAAGGTAGAGGGATTAAAATTTTTATCGGTACAGGTTACTCTCTAATCATTCATATGATCTGTGATCACAAGTTTAATACAAAAATTGGTTGAGAGAAACAGACGGGAGCATTCGTAAATATGCAATGATTTGTTTGAATAGATATTCGGTGTAACCTTTATCTCATTTTAATTTTTATGCCCCTGCCTTTGAATGAACTAAAATAATCTCCATAGCTTTGGTAGAGTACTCTTTAAATAATCAACAGTCTGTATATATAATTAATTCAATTTAATCTAGGCTCTACAAACTCATTAATTGGCTTAAATCTATAAAATATAAATTTAAATATACATATTTTATTACTTTAAATTATATTTTAAATTATTTATTTTTTATTTTTATTAATCTTAGTATTAACTTAATTAAACTTGTAAACTTATTATTATAACAGATCTGTCAATTACACAAAAGGATGATAAAGTTTTTTTTATACTTATTGATTAAATTAACAATAAATCAGACATGGCCACATCTACGATCCCCAGGGGTATTAGAGAAGGGTATTTTGGGTATAAACAATTTTCCATTAAGAACAGATTATTTGATTTGGATAAAGCTATCAATTCTTCAACATCCAGATGACCAAATTCATTAAAAAATATTTAATGAATTCTAATTTAATTATTAAAAGCAATCAAGGTATGTTTTTATAATAATTTTTAAACGGCCAATAAGAGAAATTTAATATAGTCTTTAGTTTTAAGTATAATATTCTAGGTTATTTTGCTGCGTAAGATGTTCACCTTTAACCCATAAAGTCTTAGGTAAGAACCTCAAAAAATATAATGATGATTATAATGAAAGTCTTACTTAATGACTTACTTTATTATTTTATTTACTAAATTTGTGATTTATTTCAACTTATATCAACTAAGTTGATTTGTCTTAATTGTTTCACTCAATTATTAATTTTTCAACTGATATTAACTAATATATAATTAAATATTTTAATTATTGACTTTATTTGTGATTATTTATAACTTATGTCAAATAATTCGTGATTTATGATTAATACCCCCTATTGGCCATCCCTGTTTAAAGCAAATTAAAAGCTAAATCCAAATTGATTGATTGACCATAAAGAATGGCCAATAATTCTGAAATAAGTAAATAATATTTTATAAATAAATTTTATAGTTCAGATTTCAAACTTTAAAAAAGCGGGTTTGAAAATATGAACGAAAATTGATAGATATTGGTCATTATCTTTTTATAATAGAGTTTGATCATGATATAACGTATAAAGAATGGTCAAATATTAGTTATATTTTGATTATTAAATTGTATGATTTTTTTTTAATAAACTTGGTAATAGTATTTGAGAATGCATATTTTGAGGTCCCCAAAAGAGCGACATATTTGGATTGTAAATTATAAATAGATAATGATTATATATGAAATTTTACTTTAGAAAATTTATTAATTAAATGAAATTTCTCTATTAGCATGAATTTTATTAAAAATTAAACCTTAAAATTAAATTTTTTAATCATTATAATTGGTACTAGACAATCTTCAGCATTAAATGTGCTTTATTTAATAATATTTGAGATTTTTATTTAAAAATATAAAGTTTTAAAATATAAATTTTTGTATATTTTATGTAAATTAATATTTAATAAAAAAAGTCATATAAACTGTAATTCAAACTTCAAATAATTTTAAAAATTAACAAAAATTTCTAATTTGCTAAATTGGTTAGAGGTTAAGGAGGAGTTCATTTTTCACTACATTTACGAAGTTAAATGTAGTATATAAAATCGTTTTGCACCCCCCCCCCGCTGGTGGATTGCTGAGAATAAAATTTTTTCCCTCCACGTAACCACCTTTAGAAGCCCATCCACCCTTCATATAGACCCTATCACCTATTCTACAGGAACAACCATCCAATCTACAGGTCAACCCACCCATTCTGCAGGCCCTATCATCCATTTTACCGTCCTACCCACCAAATTTACAGGCTCACTCACTCAGTCTACAGGCTCATCCACCCAACCTACAGGTCGAACAAACCATTCAACAGTCTCATTCAACCACATTACAGCCCCACCAACTCATTCTACAGGCCCACCCACACTACTGGCCTACCTACCCATTATACAGGCCTAACTATCTCCTCTACAGACCCACATATAATCTCTACAAGCCCAAACCTCTAAACTACAAACACACTTACTTTCCCTATAGGCCTAATCATTCAATCTACTGACCCACTTATCCTCTCCACAGGGACAACCATCCAAACTACAGACAACCATTAACTCTACAGGCCTACCTCCCCATTATACAGGCTTTATCATATCATCTACAGACTCAAATATTCTATCTACAAGCCAAACCATCTAATCTACAGACATACTTACCTACCCTATAGGCCCAATAATCCCTTCTACTGACCCACTTATCCCCTCTACAAGCCCAAACATCCAATCTACAGACAAAACCATCAACTCTACAGACCCACCTACCCTCTCTTTAAATACAACAATCCACTCTATAAGCTAACATACCCATTCTACTGTCAAAACCATCCAATCTACAGGTTAATTTATTCATTCCACAAGCCCAACAATTCACTCTATAGGATCAAAAACTCACTCTACCGAACAAACAACCCCCTCTTACAGCTCACTCACATATTCCAACCGCTCAAACACCCACTCTACCAGCTAACACATCCCCCTAACTGCCCATGGCATACAGCGCATAAAATAGAACAAAAATGAGTGGTGAGTTTTGCACTTCATTGGGACCAAACCTTTTGTTTGTAATGAAAAAATTTTGTCTTTTTGATAGAATTGGTGAGTAGTGGTAGGCTGTGCTTTCACTTGAGACCAGCAATTTTGTTAGTAACGGAGAAATTTCGTATTTTTCTTAGTAACGGAAAGTAGTGATAGGCTGTTCTATCTCTCTGGTGATAAGCATTTTGTATGTAAAATTAAAATTTTGCCTTTCATATAGACACCTAGGGTAGTGTAGGCTGAGCTTTCTCTGTCTTAAAACCATCCTTTTGTTAGAAAAGGGGAAATTTCGCCTTTTCGTTAGAAATAGTGGGGAGGAATGCGCTGTGCTATCTCTCTCTGGAAACCAAATTTTTTGTTAGTAACGTGGAAATTTCGTGTTTTAGAGCGAAAGGAAGGGTAGTGATAAGCTGTTTTATCTCCTTATTTCTGATAATTAGCTATTTTGTTAGTAACCGGGAAATCGTATTTTTTGTCAGAAACGTTGAGGATTGTTACACTGTGTTTTCTCTCTGTAAACCAACCCTTTTGTTAGTTAATGGGAAATTTCATCTTTTATAGAGAAAAGGAGTATAGTGATATGCTGTTCTATCTCTCTGTTGATCAACCTATTGGTAACTGGAAAAATTTCGCCTTTTATATAGAAACGCAGGGGAGTGTTTACTGTGCTATCTCTTTCTTGAAACAAACTTTTTCGTTATTAAACAGTTAATTTAGTCTTTTTGAAAGAAAAGGAGAGAAGTATAAACTATTTTCTCTCTAGGGGGACCTAGCTTTATGTTAGTAACGGGGAATTTCGTCATTGTGAGCGAAAAGGAGGGTAATGTTAAGGTCTTTTTGATAGAAACATTAAGGAGAGATACGCTGTGCTATTTCTCTCTGGAGACCAACACATTTATTATTAAAGAAAAAATTTCGTCTTTTTGAGAGAAATGGGGTCTAGAGATAGGCTGTTCTATATCTCTGGTGATTAGTTATTTTGTTAATAACTGGTTATTTAGCCTTTTTGATCTAAACGAAGTAATCGGTGTATGCGCCTACCCTCTGTATTGCAACCCTTTGGTTAGTAACTTGAAAATGTCGTCGTTTTGATAGAAACTCACAGAATTGGTAGGCTGTGTTGTCTCTTTGTGTAGACCAACCGTTTTTTAATAACAGGGAAATATGGCCGTTTTGATAGAAACGAATAGGAGTGGTAGGCTGTGCTTTCTCTTTTTAGTACAACTCTTTTGTTAGTAATGAAAATGAAAATGAAAAACTTAATTTTGACTCCGAATCGACTCAACATACAATTGATGTTATTCTTAAAGCGAACACAGTTTTAATAAAATTTAAAAATAAGTTGAAATTAGCTAAAAATTAAGAAATTAAAAATTATTTAAAATTAGGAATTATTCGTTAAATATGTAAAAGTTAGACCTTTAAATACTTGATTTGTTTTACAGTTTCTTATTTCAAAAGACAAATCGTTATAAATTTTAATTTCCTTATAAAATAAACTATTAATGAAAAAATTATTTTTAGGTATCGATAACTCTAGTTTTTTTTATCACTTAATCGAGTACTAGATCTGGAAGTAGAATATCTGAAGGGACCAGAAGATAGTTCCAATAAGTGGCCGTTAAGTGATTTAAATTTATAAACGACAGAATTATATTTAATTATCGTTTCTGTTTGCATCAAATTCAAGCGTTTGATAGCATCTGATCCCTAGGTATAGAATGGCCTCTTTGGTATTACTTTTGCGGCTCGTTTTTTAAGTTTAAATATTCGGGTTAACTGAATATCTTATGTATGACCCCATATTATATTTGCATAATCAAAATGTGGTAATAGTATAGCATTGAATATATGAATTAAAGTATTTTTGGGAACAAATTCTATAATTCTTGTTAAAAACGAAATACGATTTCCAATTGTTTTACAGGTTTTCTTTAAATGTTGAGAAAAACTGAGGTCTGGGTTAAGTTTAACACCAAGAAATTTCGACTCATATACACGCTTTATATTATCAGTATTTATCCTTATAATTAGTAGTGGGTCCACGACTGGTCTTCCCATAATCATATAACAGGATTTCTTGGTGTTTAATATTAATCTGTGTTTTCTTAACCAGTTATAGATTAAAAGTAAATCATAATTAGTACTGGATTACAATTCTTCATAAGTATTCCCGGTTTGGATTAGAGTCGGTTCATCAGCTAATAGTGTTATTTTACCTTTAAGTGGGAGTTCTGTCATATCGTTTATGAATGATAAGAATATGATCGGCCCACCAATAGAACCTTGAGGTACAGAAACTGATCCAAATTTTATGAAATCACTAACAGATTTCTGTGTCCGTACAAATTGGGTTCTATTTTCAAGATATGACTTAAACCAAATCATTGCTTTTTCCTCGCAACCATATCTGAATAATTTGTTTAACAGTATCTCATGTGAGACCAAATCGAAAGCTTTTTTTTTAAATCGAGTCCAACTGTTAAACACTTTTGACGCTTATTTACTGAATTACTAATAGTATTTTGAATACAGAGTAATACATCGGTCGTTGAGTGTAGAGCTCTAAACCCAAACTGAAAGTCCGATATTAAGTGATTCGAAGTCAAAAATATGTAAAAATTTTTAAAAACGTGTCTTTCGATAATTATTGATAAAAGGGGTAAAATCGTAATTGGTCTGTAATTAAGACAATCACTTCCTGTTCCATTTTTGTTTATAGCACTAACTTTTCCTATTTTCCTATAAAGTAAATTTAATTTTGTAAATAAACTTGTTTTTATTTTCTAGACTTTTCATTAAAAATTTGAAAGAAATCTAAGTAGTACCCATAACACATAGCATAAACAATGGAAAAAATTTTCAAACTTTTTTGAAAATTTTAAAACATTGTTGTGACAAACCTAATTTCAACGGCGTGTTTGTCACGTGACATTTGACAATGTTTGTAAACAAACCAAATTATCATCTCGTGGTAACCAGAGGAATGTCAAACCTAAGTTGATATCAATGATTTGATCTATGTCTTAACCTAACCTCAAACGTTAGTCTAAATCTTTGCTAATGTTAATCTATCCATAGAAGACTATTATCTCTATAATTAACATTTGATCCAAAGTTCCATAGCGTTAGAACAAAAATTTTTTTATTCACTACATTTACATAGTAAGTGTAGTATATGTAATCGTTTTGACAATGTTTGTAAACAAAACAAATTATCATCTCGTGGTAACCAGAGGAATGTCAAACCTAAGTTGATGTCTATGATTTGATCTAAGTCTTAACCTAACCTCAAACGTAAGTCTAAACCTTTGCTAATGTTAATCTATCCATAGAAGACTATTATCTCTATAATTACCATTTGATCCCACGATTCCATAGCTTAAGAACAAAAATATTTTTATTCACTATATTTACATAGTAAGTGTAGTATATGTAATCGTTTTGCACACACCCGCCTTACTAGCCCTCTCACTTAGTCTACCGGCTCTCTCATTTATTCTACTGGCCTACTCACTGATAAAATTGAGTAAATGTAGTGGAAATGGCTTTGCCTTCAAACCTTGTTTTAATTTATCAATTAATTTCATCATCACTTATACTATAGTGAAATATAGCGAATAAAATTTATAAAATTTGTTCAATAGTTGTTATGGATTTATATTTTACTTTCAATAGTCTATTGCCAAACCTAAGTTTAAATTTAGCCCCCTATGAAGTTTATATTCCAACGGTTTCTTAACCTAAGCTAAGACTTAACTCCACCCCCTTTAATGAATTTTCCAAAGGCTTTTCTAACCTAAGCTTAACTCTAACGGTTTTTCGTAACCTAAGCTTTATTCCAACGGTTTTTCTAAACTTAAACTCTAATCCAACGTTTTTTCTAACCTAAGCTTCAATCCAACGGCTTTTCTAAACCTAAGCTTATTTTAACGGTTTTTCTTAGGCTAAGCTCTAATAAAACGGTTTTTCTAAAAAAAATGTCTAAAGTCTTTCCCCTCTTATCCATCCCTGGACTGATATAGTCACTTCCCTTAACCAAACCTGAATTGATAAAGCATGCGATGACATCAAGAAATTTAATTGTTCAGAAGAGTATTTAAAGGATTGCAACACTAAGCTCTTCGCATTTGCATCCAAACTTTCAAACTGTGCACATAAATTTTTATTATACTTATTTTCATTGCTTTCATCTATATTAGTTTTTATTTTATTTCATTTAATTTCAATTCTCTTTTCAATGGCTTTCAAAACAATTCAATTCTTCTTTTTTGTTGTAAGCGAGCCTTACCTTATCAAAATTGAAGTCAATGAGCTGCAGAACTCCAAAGTTCTAGCACTTTACATCAATTTGCGTTCTT
The DNA here is from genome assembly GCA_034695785.1 of Galumna obvia. Classification (NCBI taxonomy): domain Eukaryota; kingdom Metazoa; phylum Arthropoda; class Arachnida; order Sarcoptiformes; family Galumnidae; genus Galumna; species Galumna obvia. Next base: position 10,371 of record JAQFZM010003746.1, read on the forward strand.
TAAAAGATACCAAACCCACCAACAATGGTGTCTGTCTTCAAAAGTCAGAATTTGAAGACCTTTTGCCAAATTTTGTCAACAAAGAACCGAAGTTTATTGAAAAGAGAAGACAAATAAATTTCTCAAATTTTGGCTCAACTCATTATCAGATCACTCTTCTAAAGCCTAACAATGAAGTGCAGTTCATGTTATTGAGCAAAGAAGAGATCGA
>JAQFZM010003747.1:0-10579 GCA_034695785.1 Galumna obvia
GCGTTCTGTTTCGCTTTTAGTCTTATCTCTCGTTGGCGTTTAAGCATCTCTTCGCGGCTAAACATTTTTGTGGCCAACTCAACAAAACCTAATTCGTTATCGATGGGCAAAATGGGTTCTCTTCCAAACGCTAAGTAGTAGGGGCTGTATCGTGTGCTTTCCTGTGGAACACTGTTGTATGCGTACACAGCCTGCGCTACAAATTGATCCCATACTTCTGGATTCGGGTGACTTTTGATGGCCAGTGCTGTACTTAAGTACTTATTAAAGCACTCTACCTGTCCGTTACATTCCGGTCTGTAGGCGGGCGTCACGTAATGCTTAATACCGTAACGTTTATACAAATCTTCGCAAAACTGACTGCAAAGGTTTCGCCCCCTGTCTGAGAGAATAGTCGTCGGATAGCCATAAAGCAAAGCATATTCTTTGAACAATATGTCCATGATTGTTTTATCCTTTAAATTGGCTAACGGTCTGGCAAACGCGAACTTAGAAAAGCGATCAACTATTGTGAATACATATTTGTTACCGCTGTCTGTCTTATGTATTGGGCCAATGAGATCCATAGCTATGTCCTTAAATGGGATATCAGATATTGCCACGGGTATATAATCGTTGAACAGCTTTGATTTCCCTGATTTAAACATCTGGCATTGTGCGCACTTTTTAACGTAATTCTCCACATCTGTGGGCATATTAGGCCAATAATACTTCGTATGGAGTGCTGCGTATGTCTTCTTGATTCCCATATGTCCAGAGTGATATCTACTCAAGAGCAAGGTAACTTTGTCCTTGGGAATGCAAAGACGGGGAATACTCGACCCATCCGCTCCCGCTTTTCGGTACAAAGCACCGCGATGAGTCACATATTTGTTGCTCACATTTTTAGTTATTTTCCCTGTTTTGAACTGTTTTAGTATTTGACCCCATTTCGCATCGTTTTGTTGTGCTAACACTATCTCATCGATTTCGTCATCGGTCAGTACTACTGCTTCGGCAGTGATTTGTGTTGTCATTCGTGGCTCTGACTTCTCATTTGTCGTCACTTTTGGTCCGCTATAGTGATAATAGACATCTGTTTCTGAGTCAGTGTCTGTTTCAACCCTTTCTGCCGGCACTTTGTCATATGAGTAAGCGTAGGGTTTTGTCAAATCAGTTAATGGGTATTCCCTATGTTTTGGTTTGTCAAACGCTGCTGGCAAGGGGTGTCTGCTTAGACAGTCGGCATCGCCGTGATTCTTGCCACTGTTGTACACAATGTCGAACTGGTAACCTTGCATAAATAGTGCCCAATTATTCAGCTGATTATTTCGCATTGTTTTCTTCATTAGTGCACAGAGTGAGTGGTGGTCAGTCTCAACCCTGAATCGCTTGCCTGCTAAGTATGGGTGGAATTTGTTGACTGAATAAAATATTGCTAAGCACTCAATCTTTGTGGTGGAATAATTTGACTCAGCTTTGCTCAGAGTTCTGCTGACACACGCAAGCAATTGTCCCTCTTTGCGAGTCATGCCTTTTGGGATTTGAACTAAATGTCCGCCAATACCAATGCCTGAACCATCGGTACGCAATATATGGTCGGCTTCTGGGTCAAAATGAGCAAGCACAGGTGGGTTTAAAACGCATTCTTTCAACTTATCGAAAGCTTTTTGTTGTTTCTCAGTCCATATCCACAATTGTTTCGCTTTAAGCAATAAAAACAAATGTCTCGCAATCTTCGAGAAGCCTTTTATGAAACGCCTGTAAAAGCTACAAAAGCCTAAGAAAGACCTGACCTCTGTTACTGACTTCGGTGTCGGGAAGTCTCGAAGTGATGCTGTCCTCTCTGGATCCGGGATTATGCCTTTTGCTGAGATGAGATGACCAAGGTATGAGACCTCAGTCTTCGCAAAGAAACATTTCGAAGGCTTGAGCTTAAGACCATAGTCTCTCATTCGCTCAAACAATTCCTTTAAGTTATCGATGTGTGCGTCGAACCCCTTTGAATAGGCGATTAAGTCATCGAGGTATACGAGGCAACTCTTCCGGTTTAGGCCATTGAATATCTTATCAACAGCTCGGCTCATCGTTCCTGGAGCGTTCATTAGGCCAAAGGGCATGAAGTTAAAGGCGAAGGTGCCCATATGGCAGACAAAGCTGGTTTTCTCGATGCTGTCCTTGTGCATTTTAACTTGCCAGTAAGCGGAACAGGCGTCCATTGTTGAATAGATGTCCGACTTGCCTAATTGATCAAGGGCATCGTCGATCCTTGGCAGCGGATATTTGTCTGGTTTAGTGATGCGATTGAGAGCTCTGTAGTCAACGCAAAATCTAATTGTTTTGTCTCTCTTGTTGACGATAACAACAGGTGAAGCCCATGAGCTGACTATTGGCTTAATTATGCCTCTCTTAAGCATTTCATTCACCTGTTCTTCAATGGCTTTCCTTTCGTAATGGGACACTCGATAGGGCTTAAGACAAACGGGTCTGTTGTTGCCGGTCTCGATGTAGTGCTCTTCATCAACGATTTGTCCCAATGAGTCCCCTTCAAAACAAAAGCAGTCAGGAAAGTCAGCTAAGAGTTCTGCCAATTGGTGTTTCTGTTCGGTATTGAGCTGATCCCCGACGTTGAACTTCTTTAAATATTCATCGACATCAGGAGGTTTTGTGAATGTATTGACCCTATCCCTCACCGGATTGTTAGTTCTGAAGCTACAGATAACGCCATTTAATTTATTGGTGCGGGTCTTGATGTGCCTCCCGGGATATATTAGTGTTCCAGTGATTGGCCTCACTTGTGCGATTATTGTTCCGGCTTCTAATATTTGCGGCTCCGGGCTATCATTCTTAATGCGAACTCGTGTCGTATAATAGTCGACTTCACAAATGCCATCAAAAAGTAGTAAATTTGGTGTCACACAACTGGAGCTCTTTCGCACTTCCATTCTAAAGCACTGAGTGGTTCGATCGTTGAGTTTGAGCTCAACAGTTCTTGAGCTAAAAGAGTCAAGGTATATTTGATCCCTCAAACTTGCTTCTGTCCATTCAGTGGGCATTTCTTCGCTCAAATCGATTAAATCAATTCCTTTATGTGCTATTTGTGGGGCACTTGTCGTTTGTCCGTCTGCCCTTGCTTGTTCGCCTGAATTGACGGGTACAGGAATGCCGCCACATTTGCCACAATTGTCATCATTAAAAGAGCATTCGCTTTCCTCGGAGTCCATGTCAGGTGAAGTCCAGTTCCCTCCGCTTTCTTCACAACGAGCGCAGAGTCGCATATATTGTTGTTGTGTTCTCTTTGGTATTTTAAAGAAATGCCTCGCATTCATCATCAGTCTATTGGAGTCACTAATTGGTTCCACGCGGTGACTATCCTTGCATCTTGACTTGAGGTGCAGTTCACCTTGTTTGCGTACACTGGTGGCAATAGTTGGTGAGTCAGTGATGGCATCACTAGTGATCGTAAGATTGAAGGCCTCAATCAGATCGTTTCCCACTATTATATGAGGGGACAGCTTATCGACGATTAAAAACGTATGGATTGTCGTTTGGTTTAGAAGCGAGACTTCGACATCTTTGGCAACGCCTAACGGTTTCACAGTATTGCCTCCTATTCCTCCAAGTATGGTATCGGAGACACTGCCAACCTGAAGGGATTTTCCGAAACGCGCGGCTAAATCGGAGGACATTAATGAGTAGGTCCCTCCAGTGTCCACCAATGCCTTTATTCGCCGGCCAAGAATCAACGCACAATAACAATTCTTTTGTTTTATTGATTCACAAGCACAGTTTACATTTTTAGAACATTGGTTATCATTTATATTGGAGGCGGGTTGTACTTCAACGTTGGCTCCGTTCGGTGGTATATGAGGTCTCTTCGGTGCCCAACCCTTCTGTGAGCGACGATTGTGTTGAGCCTTTGAACGAAAGCTCTTCTGAGCTGGCGGTTCGGTAGACTGTGTCACGACAGGGTGCGCTTCCCCTTCCTTTTGTTGCTCGCGTTGCTCTTTGCGTTTTTGTTGAGCCTCCCGGAAGCGGTTCAGGTTTTCCTGCCATTGCTGGCGATTTCGTGGTTCAGTACAGTTAACGGACAGATGTCCCGGTTGTCCGCAATTAAAACAAGTGCCGCGAAATTCGCCCTTTTTGGACTGTAGCGGTCCTTGTCTTGACGTCTGTGATCTCTGCGACTATTTGGAGAGCGAGCTCTATCGCTCCTTGCATTACGTTCCGACCTGCGTTCCCAATTAGCCCGTCTCTCATCAATTTGTCGGCGTCTCTCCTGTTGCTTGCGACTATTCCAATCCTTAGCCCTGTCTTCACGGCTCTTATCGGCGCGTTTGTTCTCAGGCTTAGAGTCGTTTTTATCGTTTTGTGAACGAGTCTTCTCTATTCTGTACAGGCGGTCCAAAAAGTCTCGTATACGAACAAGGTCAGTTTCCATTGCTATTTTGGTGGCATATTCTTTAGCCAGATCAGCCTTTAGACATGTGACCACTTCCTCGTCTGTAATCTGTGTTTCTAAAGGCCTCTCATTCTTAACAAATGGTTGAGGAACTCGACCGGACTCTGGCCGTCACGTTGTTTCGCTCCATACATTGGGAGACGTATTTGGTGATCGTAATCACTCGGTTTGTAGGTGCGGAGAAAATTGCTCTTAAACTGTCCCCAATCGGGTAAAGTATCGCCATATTGTCCTTTAAACCAGACTCGAGCGGCTTTTTGCAACGATTCCGTCAAATAGTGGGCTTTTTCAGGGTTTCCCCAATGGTTACGCTGAGCAACGAGCTCGTAGTCTTGGAGCCACTCCACTGGGTCAGAGCCATATCCATAAAACTTTGGCGGGTGTTGTTTAAGCACCACTGGTTTTGGTCCAGTATTTGTCGCTGGGTTCCCCAATGCTTGTGTTATACCTTGAGCAATTTGTTGGGCAAGATTTGCATAGTTGGGACCATGTGATGACTGAGTGATATTACTCCCGGCCGAATGACTGGATGTGCTTCGAGGACCTGTGCGTGTTTGTGATGTCCTCCTGTTAGGTCTCGGCTGTCGCTGGAGAGCAGTGATATCATTCCTATATCTGTTTACCTCTTCGATTAGGTTGTCGTGAATTCGCTGTCTGTCGTCATACTGTGCTCGAGTTTGCAGTGCTTGCAGTCGAGCTAGCTCTTGGTCACTTACCTGGATCAGTTGGGCTATTTCATGATCCAATGGATCTATGTCACTGTTTTCGCCTCCCTCTGGTTCATAGTTCGCATTAACTTCATTTTCCTGATCAAAAATGAGCTCGGGTGAAGGAATATCTTCACGTCTGTGGGGCTGTTCCTCACGAGGGGGAGGGGTATCACCTCCAGGTCCCTGAAATGGGTCGAAATGCTGTTCAGCCATTTGTTCGAGGTCAGAGCTCGGGTTACGTTGTCTTCGGTGCCTTCGCAAAGTTCGAAGAGCGAGAAAAGGCGAGTCGTTTTGTTGCGACCTGAGTCGTGGCATACGTGGTGTGTGGAGACACCAATAGAACGCTGAGTATAGTTACCCGGCGCCTCCACCAAAATGTAGCGCTGGAACTGTTGGCCTAAGCTTTTACCTTGCTATTGTCGCACTGAGCAGTTCCTGAGGTATGGGCGACCTCACGCTTTAGATACCGGGTAACAGTTGACGGGGGGTTCACTCGCTGTAGCCGATAGACTGTCCGCTAATTGTGGTCAACATTTTGGGCGCACATTTTAGGGATAATTAGCTCTATCGGGGAATCAATTATAACACTTGTTTTGAAGTAATTCTTATTTATTGCTTTTTAATGAATAATGAGTTATAAAACGTTCGTTAAAATAATTGATACAAAAATTAAAGTCATATTTTAAAAGTGAGCTCTGATTTTATGTCGAAGTCAATGGTCTGAGAGCTGAACGAGAACTGAACTATTGATTAAAAGTTATAGTCATTAATAAAATGGCATTTGAATTATATTTAGCCAATGATATGATTCTAATTCAAAAGTTTAAAGAAATGTTCGTTAAAAATCAGTTAAGGATTAAAATAAAATGTTTATAAAAAGGATTATTAAAATGTGAGCCTTTGCTGAGGGATTAGTGAAAGCGCTTATCAATTGCTCATCAGATCTGGAGGTCCTTCGCTCGGCGCTGCATCGCTTCCTCCGTAAGATTCGTCGTCTCGACGATCAGTGTCGACCACAAGCGGCTGACTGCCATCCAGGGAGTCGTCTGAGACCGCGAGCAGATCCTCAATCGAGCGACTCATCTGAGTCTTTGTCTTCTTCGGGTCGGGCTCTAAGCTGTCGGTCGAAGTCTGTCCACTGAATCGTTTGGCGCGGGTATCCATAACGGGGTCTCCAGTCATACGCAGTGGCGGTGAGCTTGACCTAGGCGGTTCGACACGCTGGTTTTGAGTAACAGCCGGTGGTTTAGGCGCCTCTTTGACCGGGAAATACTGCGTCGCCTTTGCTTTGAGCTTTGAAAGAATTGATCTTGCTTTATTTCCCCATTCAATTTGGATTCTTTTTGCCAAATCGGAGTTAACGTTTTCTATGGTAGCGGTCGCTTCCTTGAGCTCTTCGTATTGTTGGCTCAATTCTTTGTCAAGCCTTTCGACTTCTTCGAGATGTTGTTCCGCTATTGTTTGGGCCATTTCTTTCGCATGTTTTGGAGGCAACAGACTTATAGGAATCCCTTGTTGTGAATTGGGCTCTACCGGGCCGATGATCTCTACTAAGAGCCGGATTTCATCCAGATTAGTGGCCAAACCCCTTTGCAGGAATACGTATTCTTCTTCTGTTAGCACATTATAGTAGAAGTTGTGAGTGGTCTGCATTGCCGAGAGTTCTGTGTCACTGAACTCTTGTTTTGACAATATTCGATAGTTGAGACATAGGATGTGCTGCGGACCGGCGTTAAACTCTCTTCTGCGTGAAGTGTCTTTAATTCTCGGCAGGACTGGGACTCCAGATACTTGTTTTAGCCCCTCGATCATTGATGAAGAACTACTGCTTGTGCTGGCAGCTGCCACAGCGTTTCCCATATGCAGGTCGCTATTCAGGGCCTGTGCCGAGCGTTTTGCTAATCGCTCAAACTTAGTGTCCAGCGGCAGGTGATTCATATAATGAATTCCTGTCAAATCCTGTTTATTATTGACGAATCGGGAGCTCACTAGTCCTTCGGCGTTAGGGGTGTGATACTTGCTTTTAAACTGTTGAGCGGCGGGATTAGCCAATACCTGCATTCGGTTCTCGACGTCGGCGCCAATTGACAATAAGATTCGCGCATTATTGTTGTCAACGCGTGAATGAGTGTTGGCTCTGATTTTAATGCCGAGTTTTTGTCTTTGCATTTTGACTTTGAAGGCATTGATTTCGTTGAGTCCGCTTTCCATTTCCTGGATACCGCTCCTTATGGTTTGCTCTCTGAGGTGTACCCCTTCGTTGAAGGCTTCGATCTGAAGCTGTGCCACCGCTTCTAGGTCTAAACTGTTCCTTCCTTCGGCCATTAAGCGCTGATTATCAGACTTGAGTTTATTACACTCTTTTTCGAGTTTCACGAGTCTGTTGTCAATTAGTGTTTTATTTTTCGTTAAATCGGAAACAGTTTGCTTCAAAGCCGCGTTTTCGTCCGTCAATTTCGCGATTTCGCCCTCAGAGGTGTGACACTTAGTTTGAAGACTATTGAAGGCCTCCTCAGCTTTCTGTTGGTTTTCTGCGTTCATTTCTTTCTCATTTTGAAGGAAACCGATTCGTTCTTCTTGTTGGGCAGATATTCGCTCCAAGAGTTTAATCTTCTCCAACAGCTGGGCTTTGCTCTCATTAATTCGGGGCGCCTTCTTTGCGGTTCCGCTTAATTGTGCCACAGCTGTGAGAACAGATGCTTCACTTTCCAAAGGGATCGGCTCTAAACACTTGTGTTGAGGGATGTCCCGAATGCGAACAATAGACGGACAGTTTGGACATTGAGAGCCGCCCACAAAAATTAAACGCATTTCTTCAGGTCTGATGAGACGGAAATGCCCAGCGGTCTGTCCTATGTAATGACACTTCTGGTGCTGTGTTGGCGAACAATAGCCTTTACTCCCCACACAAGTGTAGCAGAAGAAGTGAGAGCTCTCTACTGGATGTTTGTGTTTCGGCCGGCATTCGACCATTGCTTCGCTGATTTGTGAGCAAAGGACGCACCGATAGGTCTGAGCTTTGATCCAATCGATCCGTTGACTTTCCATTTTAGCCATTCCTTTGAGACAAATCGCTTTCCAGGATATCAATAAGAGACCGATTCGCTCCCAATCAGCGTTCTTCGAGTCTTTCTTTATTTCTTCTCTGATCTTAATTAGCATTTCGCCATATTCCTCCTCTGTTGCAATAGGCCCATCCGGGTCAAGTTCACAGGAGATCAGAGAGAATACTTTCGGTTTAGGATCGCTTGTGGCCATTGTTTGTGTTCGCTTTCAATGAAACAACAATTAAACGAAATGATTGCTAACCCTTTTGAGTAGTTGTTGAGAGCGTCGTATAATCGTTGAATTGTGTTCTCTGAGTGTTCGCTGTTGTGATGAATACGTTTTGTCAACGATAATGAGTTGATGTTTTGACTGAACACAAATGTAGTCAATGGTCAGAGAAACTCACTTATAGTTCAAAACTGACGAAAGAAACGCTTAAACTGTAAGTCAAGTAGTTTTGACTAAAGTTTTGAAATGACGTAAGCGTTCACTTTTTGTGTTAACTTTCGATTGACAGCCAATCAATAGCTTTCACTGCTTCAGGCAATTGATATCGCATTGACTGCGAATAGTTTTGATGTAATAAATGTTTTTACAAAACTATTTGTGTTTACAATTTATGTTCGGTTTAGGCGCCCTTTTTATTGTCCGGCTTTTAAGTGATCATTCACTGACCACCGGCTGTCCTTAAGAAAACCGCACAAACATGTTTATAGCTTACATAAACAGTCTTATGATTAAAGCGGAGCACATAACGAAAAGAAGTAATAGTAGACACAGACAAATGAGAACTAATTTCTGTTCTCTTTGTATAAATCTCTCCTCTCGTTGTGTCATCTCATTGTGGTTCAAGATATAGCGATTGACCGCACTCTGTATTAACTGTTTTTGATATCTTTCCATTTCTAAGCGTTTTCTTAACCACAACTTATCTCTTTGCAAACAATTGAATAAATGCTTTGTGTTTGACCTAAACTTAGATTTTTATTGAAGTTAGTGTCTCTAATTTCTGAGAATTCTTGGCTCAATCGTTATGCAACTTCTTCGCCAATATTAGACATCAAAGGCTTAACTATTAATTACTTATCGCTTCTATAGTACCACAGGTGTTAGTGCTTTATAAAGCAGGCTTGAGCTTTCCATATTTACAAGGGCAGTGACATAAACGCTAATTTATGGCCCTTTAGACTAGGTTTTTAACCACCCATTTGTGTCACCTTAAGTTATGGCCTATTGTACTGATTATTTTAACAGTTCCAGTGTTGCCTAAGCGGTCACTCATATACACAGTATTTTAATTATAGTCAAGACTTTTAATCACTTGACTTTTGCTCTAATATTCTAAACTAATGAATAAAGATTTAAGTGATAGTCATTGGGTTATTAATTATTAACGACTAAATTAAATGTTATACAATATTTACAGCTTATGTAATATAAGGTTAAAAATCAAATTAACTTTAGTTAAATATAAAAGTAAATCTTTGGTCAAATAATTGCTTAAAATATCACAGCATTACTCATTCACATATGAATAAGAAAATGAACTACAAATCGTCATTAATTTTGTCATTTGCTTGAGCACTTAGCGGGTTCAAGACTCAAACTGAAAGCTATTTACAATTGAATTAATCTTTAAATTAGATCTACGTTTTGTATAGTATTTACAATTGGGTTTATTTAATTTAATATATGGTTTAGTGTGACTAATATGACTCTCATGGGAGTCAAGTCATTAGGGCTTTACGCTAAAAGTGAGCAAGATTTGTTCAGTCACAGGATTTGGTCACTGAGCTGAGGACCGTTTGTCTAGTTTTGTTATTGCACTAAAGCGTTAAATATATCACAGGTTTGCTTGCATTCAGTGTAACCAGTTTCCCTTTTGTACAAATGGTCTCTGAGTTTTGTGCAACATTTGAATGGGTTTTTGCTTAAATGTTACGCACAGCTCCTGAACGCTCGTGAACAGCGAATCAAAGCTTTTTGTCAGGAGTTGTCTTCAGTAACACAATCGAAATCACATTAAGTAAAGTGTAAATAAAACCATTCGTTGGTCACTAAAAGTTCACTTTTGTTGAAAAGTTCTGTTTTCTATACACAGTGTTAACACTTGGATTATTGTCTTTAAATTATTAAATATTTGTCATTAGTTCTGCGGAAAGTATTGATAACAGATGTAGTCTTGGAAGCGGGCAGGTTTTCTTCTTTCTCTGGGCTTTACAATAGTCTCGTTATCTGTGACAATGTCTTCGATTTCTGTGTCACTGTTGTCAGTCTCCGCCACTGTTTCCCAATCCTTGCTTCGGGAAGTAAATACTTCAGGACTAGCGCTCTCCGTTGCTGACTCATACTCTGTGTCGTACACAAGAATAGATTGTTC
>JAQFZM010003748.1:0-10578 GCA_034695785.1 Galumna obvia
ATCACTATTTCCGAGTGATTACATTCATTATATATTATATCGCAACCATTGGTTTCCAACTAATGCTGTTTATCGTCTATAAGAGTGATACGACATTCTTCGGTCGGATCTCATTTGCACTTATCTTTTGTCTCTGTATTTGGGCTTTTATTGGTTTTACTCTAATGGTATCTTCTGTGACCACATCTGCACATAAGTCATATAATAAACTCTATTCAATAATTGTAAGAAATATTTCAATGAGTTATAGAAATCGTTGGAAAATATATAACTTTATAGAGAAACTGAGTGGACTTGATATCGGGTTCTATTGCTATGATTTATTTTCAATGAATAACTACGAGTTTTATCAATATTTGTTTATATCCGGGGCTAATTACATAAATATTCTATCCTTATTCAAATAAGAATAATTTATTTTTATTGATATTACTTTAAGCTAAATAAATATTTAATAAAAAACTAAATTTAATAATTTATTTGATTTAATTTTGTATTTTTATTGAAAAATATTACAGTGATACCCATTTATAACAAGCCCGTATATAACAAGTACCCGCTTATAACAAGCCATTTCTCAGGGACGGAAACCAAATATGGCTTTTCTATTATAAAAGTGTCGGAAATAAGAAGTCCCTTTATAACAATTCCACGCTTATAACAAGCCTAAGTAATGAACGGTTAAAATGTTATATATACAATCGAGGAAAAAATTATGTAAGTTTAGATCCAAAGAATTGGAAGACTTTTGCTTCAGATTTATGTCAATAAATAGGAAACAAATTACAGAAACCGGACTTCGAGAAAATGGATTTAATTTATTCAAAGGAATTCTTAAGAAAATATTTGAAACAATAAATGTTTGTAATTATAAAGACTGAAGACTACAAACAATTTATTTCAATTATTTTAATCATTTCTTTAATAATAATAAACAAAATATTTATAAAAATAAATAACACATTTTTTAATTTATCTAAAAATATGAAAACAAAATTAACTTTTTATTCATTCAAAACATTTATATTATTTCTTAACATATTTTTATAATCAAATAAAATATTTTTATAAAACTGCTTAAAAATATATACAGTCGGGCCCCGATATATGTCAACTGATGGAGGATTAAAATTCGTTGATTAATATCGAATTTGACTTATTTTGAATCCTAATAACATTATAACATTCATAGGAATAATTCAAAAGAGCTCTGAAAACCATTGATTAAACCGAGTTTAGACTTTTTAACGTTTGATTTAAAAATAATTTTAGATTGAGATGTGTCTAATGTAAGGGTCTCCAAATTTGAAATTCTGGGCTGTTTGGTTTATATTGTAGGGGATTAAGAAGATCGCCCATCTTTGGGTCAGCGTGCGCCCGGGAATTATTACATGGTTTTGATAGAATATATTGAAGTGAACTTAACGATGTAAAAATAATTCAGAAATATCTTGTAGTTCAACCGCTAGAGGGCTTCATACTAGGATATTTCAAGTAACATTTAGAGGCAAATAAGACATTGATTCTGACTAATTCATACATTCTGAATCGAATGGTAAAGTTTGGAATGCTCTATTATTGATGATTTTTAAAATAGAGTTTGTTTTTGAAAAATCAAAATAATCAAACTCGATTTTGAGTGGTAATTAAGGTTTCGTCACGGCATTGATGAATTAAACTGATATTTATTTTTAATGAAATATATTACACAAAAATAAATAATGGAAAATCAAAATTTTCACCGACCAAACTCAGATTTCAATGAAATATGTCGGAAAATGAGAAAAGAGTTTCAATCCGCGGGAAGTCCGCCATCAGGACTTCCGCGGTGACTCAACGGGCTACTGGTGATTGTTTTAACCTCTTACATTATAAATATGAAAATAATTCTGCACCTCTCAGACTATAAATATGACAATATGTCTGCACCTCTTAGACTATAAATAATTCATCTATTTCGTGACAAAACATTAATTACGTTTCAAAATCGAGGTTGAATTTTTTGATTTTTCAAAAACAGGCTCTATTTCAAAAAAATTGCATCAATAATAGAGCATTCCAACCTTCACCATTCGATTCAACATTTATGATTTAATCAAAATCGATGTCTCATTTGTCTCTAACTGTTACATAAAATATCCGAATTTGAGGCCCTCTAGCGGCTGAGCTACAAGATATTTATGAAGTATTTTTACATCATTGAGTTCACCACAATATCCTTTTTTAAATTCATGTAAAAATTCCCGGGCGCACGCTGACCCAAAAATGGGCGGTCTTCTTAATCCCCTACAATATAAACCAAACAGCCCAGAATTTCAAATTTGGAGACCCTTATTTTAATATCTGAGTTTTCAATTTCCATACTTATAAGATTGATAAAATTAATAAAATTATTTTTGACAATATCTAAGAATTAATTAATTTAAAAATATTTTATCTAGTACAAACACCTGTATTTAACTTTTATATTTCATGAATTAATGATAAATTAAATATAACTGCTGATAAGCGGTGGAGGGTTAGGCCAAAGAGGGTAAAATATTTATTATAATTAGGGATAGGACTTTTTAAAAATTGCACTTGATCGCATGAACAAGCAATTATTTAGACCATAAATAATGTCAAAAATTATGGTTTATTGTAATTCAATTGAATAATCAAATGTTTTTTTACATTTTCTGTTAATAATATTGGTCGATTTTTTACTAATCTTTGCAAATGAGAAAATCTTTTTTCGATATCTATTGAATTTGACAAACAATAAGAAAGTTTATATCACTTTCAGACAAATTATATACTGATTCCAAACCAATATTAGAATTAATTAATTCATTAAATTTATTAATGAAATCAGAATTATTTAAATTATTTTTAATTGTTTTAATGATATCGAGTGCTCTATTTAAAGGTAATTATGGATTCTGTAATGTGTTGATATAAAAAGATAAATAGCTATATTTATTTATAATAGATAAGTGTATTTAAAGGATTTATCATCCAGGAAATTACGTAAAAATTTTAAATATTAATTAATTTTTAAATTTGTGTTTAAAAAAGTTTTTATAATATTGAAATTTTTAAAAAAATAACACGATAAATCTATAAAGCTACATATTTCACAAAATAAATTATTTAACTTTTTTTTAATACAATTATTATTCTTAAATATTTCAGATATTTACGACATTTTTTCAAATTTAAAAACAAATAAATTAATGGATTTTTTGTTTCCATTTTCTGACATAATTGATAGCCTTTGGTCATTATATTTCAATATAATAGAGATTTTATCCTGATATAACGTATAGGCAAGGTGAAATATTAATCATGTATATGAATCATAAACAATCATATAATATGATTAATAAAGGGGTCATTTTTTAATAAACTAAATCATGTTATTTTAGAAAATTTTGAAAAATGCAATTTTTGGTCAAAAATTCATAGTTTTATGTAAGCATTTCCAAATGCAATATCCTGGAATGTTTTTTTGCAGGCAAATTAATTATTAATACAACTAAATAGAGGTGCCTGATTTAATTTCTAAAACAGGGATTCTATTATAAAAGAGAAATCATGCACCTCTATTTACTCGTATTAATAATTAATTTGCCTGCAAAAAACATACCAGGATTTTCCAGTTGGAAATAGCTAGTATTAAACCTCAAATAAAAAAAGATCTTGTTCATCTTCTCCCATATAATAAAAGTTTTACTTCAGGTATATATTTTATTATTTTTAGTATCAAATTACAATATTAAAATTAAGATTTTTTTCAGTGTATTTCATTTATACTCTTTATTGAGAAATGGAGAAAAAATGATCTTTTCTAAACTGAGTAGTACCTATTAATAGTAGCTTTTAATACCAAGCTATTTTACCTAAATGAAAATAATGTTTATCTTTTTATACATGAAAAACAGTATGAATAAGAATTGCAACTGAAGAACTCTGCCCAAGAAGCATTTATACTATTTTGTGCAAAATACAGTTAAGGACAAAACTACCCTAGGTCACATAAACCTTGATATTATTTGAATGGATCAAGATATATTAAAAAGGTTTACAATAAATTGATCTATAATAAATAGAGTATATGAAAAATAAATAAAAAGAATTTTATATCCCGAAAAAATTATTTTATGTTCAAGTTAAAATAAACCAATACTTTTATGAATTAATAGATAAATTTTATATAATTGCTACATAAACAATTATGTATTTTAAATATTTCTGATAGAGGAAAAAATTCTGTTTGAAATGTCACCAAGATCTTAGAAATCAGATAACAAACAAAAGAGCTCTGCTATATTGAAAAATTAGTTGTGACCGAAAATTCTCATAGCTTATTGGTATAGAAATCTGAAAATATTGATAGGTCATTTGTTTTGTGATATTTCAATTAAGGAAGACAATATAAACAACATTGTTGCTGGACACTCTTTGATTAAACTTAAAACAATATAGCAATAAAAGGTCAAATTTGAACATTTTTATTGAATTTTTCAAAGTTTTAACTCTAAAAGATAAAAAAAATAAGTTTATCATGATACAAATTTCTTGGTATTAATTATTTATAAACTCTAATTATCCTTGATCATTTTAGTGAAAACCTTTTTAAAATCTGTTGATCCATTCAAAAAATATCAAGGTATAAGTAACCGAGGGTTGTTTTGTCCTTAATCGTATATATAAAATTATTCAAACATTAGATTATATAAAAATAGACTGCAATTAGTTTTATTTTAATTTTTATCTAAAATTTTCTTTACTTTAAATAAAATATACAGTTTTATATTAATTACACACTTTGTTTAAAACTAACTAGGATAACTTCAAAAGCTATATCTCATAATTTGATGTAATTTTATGAAACATTAAACACAAATACATTAACTTCCCCAATTGAATAATATATGATTTGATTTATAAACATTATTAATCGTGGCTTCACAAAGTTGAAAAATCAAATTTTTCTAATTATTATTAAACGCTTAAGCGGATTTTATTAAAGCGATGTTAATGAATTCATTCATACCTTTAATATGACCTAGGGATTAAAAAATCGATATACATATGATAAGGCTATGTTAAGTTGAATATAACATTTTTGAGGATATAGAAAAATAAGTGATAAAAAGACCCTTTTTAATCTATGGTTAAAATCTGTGAATTCATTAAAGAAAATAATTGTTCTATTTTATTTCTACGCAAAATTATTTTGGAAAATTCAAAATATCTCAAAGTGCTTGCGATTGATAAAGTGGAAAGTAAATTATAATTGGTTTTTGGCATACTTTACAAAAATCTCTAAATTTAAAAAAATCCATGATTTTCAAACTTTTGTATATTTTTAAACTAGAAAGTTTATTGAAACGGTCATATAAATTTGACTAGAAAATTCTAATTAAAATATACTTAAATTATTCTTCCCGTGTAAGGAATTATTCTCACTTATATTAATGATGACTAAATATTAAAGTTGTTAGTGGTGAAATTTTCGCAAAAATTTAGTATATATATATGAATTTATATGACAGTATATTATTGAATATAAATTTTTTATTATAAAAATTAATTATTATGATTGTATTTCTAATTATTATATAATGATCTAGGTAGATTAAACTTATTTTTTATTGCAAAAGAATTATTTTTCAGATATTTTATTTATTTCAGAAGTTTTAGAAAATTTTATTATATTAACGGTAAGAATCCACTATTTTAAATTATTTAATAGATCAAATTTTAACTGATACGACTTTTTTGTTTTTCAATATTCCAAATTATTTCAAAAATATCAACTTGCAAAGTTAAAAATTTTGAAAATTCGAATTGATCCTGTTCATAAATTTCTCAACATATTTTGATGAAATTTTGTTTTTTAAAGTAAATTAAAATAAAGGTATTTCAATGAAACCTGATATTTAAATACGTTATCTGTTAAAGGTATAATAATATAAAAAACAATAAATATTTAAAGGATGCAATAAAATTTAAAAAAGATAAATTGTTAGTTACAATCAAAAGAACGGAATCCGATGGAATTCATATTAAAAATTTTATGAATAAAAAAGTGAAATGTTTTTCACAACATGTTAGACATAAAGAAAAATCAGATAAGAAAATACATTTTCCGCCTAAAATTCAACTCAATTATAATGAAAATAATTACTTTGAAAATGAGATCGCAGTAAAATTTCTTTGCTCATCTGATAAAAGATTAGATTATATTCTAATTAGATTTTTTGATAGTTGTGTTTCACACATAATTACATTTATGGTAAAAATTCCTCACTTTTTCCATAATTTTTATTAAAACTTTATGAAAATTGTACCAAGGACAACACATTTTAGTCTAGTTCTAAAGTCTTTGTGTCATAATAACAGTTTTGAAAAACCTAAGTTGTGTTAAAAGTAAGATATTTTTACATTATTTAAAATTAGAATAAAACAATTATTTTCAAGATAATTATACATAGTTAACAACATGTCCAAGATACTTTTAAATTTGTTTTTTTAGCAAAATATTATTCTAAAATATTTTATTAGAAAACAATAGATAAATGATATAAATTTAATAAAAGTATTAATATTTTTTCAAATAAATATAGTTTTCTTTTTATAAATATAATTTTTCAATAATAAACTTAAATTTTGTAATTTTATCATGTTAATTCTGTTAAAGACACTATTGAAAAAGTAATATCACTCGCGGATTACCTCAAAGCAAAAATTAAAGTGATATAAAAGACGATAATTTCCCGAATATTCTATTACTTGGAATCGATTCTGTGTCGAGACTTAACTTTGAGCGACACTTTCCTCTCCCAAAACGATTCATAGAAAAGAATGGCTTTTATATGATGTATGACTATAACAAAGTGGGAAACAATACTTTTCCAAATTAGACTTCACTTTTAACCGGATTCTATCCCAAAAACATTTGGAAAACCAAAGAATATAAAAACTTCGATGACTTTCAATTCAAATGAAAAGTGAGTATTTCTTAATATTCTTTTATAAAATGTTTAATATTTTTTTTGTAATAAAATACAAAAGGTAGGGATATATTACATACTATATGGAAGAAGAGCCCTTTATGAACACATATAAATTTGCGAAGAAGGGTTTCTCAGACCTGCCCACAGATTACTATTTAAGACCTTTCTTCAAAGCTACAGATTCAAAAACCAAAGATGACTGTTATTTGGATGAACCAGAAGTAAGTGGGAGATTTACCTTATTGATTATTTTAAAGTTAATAATACTTTTAGATTTATTACGAATATTTATATGATTTTATAAGAGCTATGAAAGAGAGGAAACAAAAGTATTTTGCTTCCATTTTATGGCTCGACTCACACACGACAAACTCAATAAGGCCATACTTATGGACCCGTTTCGACAAACATATTCCCTTTTTCACTGAAAAACTTATTGACAATACAGTTGTCATCTTTTTCTCTGATCACGAAATTGGTTTCGGAAGCATTATGAATACATTGTCCGGTAAATATGAGACAAAATTTCCGTTTATGCATTTGTTTGTACCAAAGAATTGGAGGAATAAGTTTTTAAAAATCAATGAAAACCGTTTGACAATACCTTTTGATATGCCACTTTTAAAAACATAATCGATGGTATAATTATTTAGCAAGGTTAATTTCTTAATATATATTTAACAGGAAAATCAATCAATGGATTAAAATATGGAAAATTTTTAATTACCGAAATATCAGAAGAGAGGAATTGTAAGAGTATTCCCATATCTGAGCTCTACTGTTGCTGTGAAACGAGTGAAACAATTCTTTACTTGACTTCAATAAAACTATTGTCTGAATTTATTGTCAAAGAGTTGAACCAACAATTAGTGGAAAACTCAGAAAAATGCGTTAAAATGAGTTTTAGTAAAACTCGTTCGGCTTTTGAACAGAAATGAAGTGTTAAAAGGTTGCGATTAAAGTACTGTAAGGAAAAGAATTATCTGTGTCTAAAAGATACCGTGTTTGTTGAGAATAGGATTACCTCACAAACAAAACATTGTTTAAATAGTATTGAAGTAAATCCAAATAAAGCAATATTTGGGAATTAATACTCCTTACAATTTAATTGCTCTAATTTTAGAACTTATGTTAATTTATTTTTGATAACTTTTAAATGCTATTAAGTTATAGTTACAGTTTAAAATATTCAATTTTAATAAGATTTCTATAATCATTTGTACATTAATATACTTTTATTTCTATTTAACTTTCTTTAACTTTACTTATTTATTCACGGCATTTATGAAATAAAATATTTTAGTATATGTATTCGTTTTCTTCAATATCTTTCATGTTATAAAAATTTAATATAAGAAACATATATAAAGTTGAGGACATAAATACCCCGACTCACTTAAATCTTCATATTTTTTGAGCAGATTTAAAGATCTTAAAGCAGTTTTAAAAAAATGATCTTGGATAAAGGGGTGTATTAAAAAATAATTTTGAAAAAATTCGATCAAGGTTAAATTTATTTTCCAATACATTCTATTATCCAATGTCATTTTTGTGAAAACGGCTTTAGGATTTATCAATCAATTCAAAAAATATGAAGGATTAAGTGAGTCGGGGTAGTTATGTCCTTACCTGTATAGGTATATAATATTATTGTTATCATAACTTATGATACATTATTATAAAATAACTCTAGGATAATTTTAGAAAAAAGTGTACTAAATACAAAAAATTGCGAATAAAGGACTCTAAAGAAATGACAGATCTGTGTCTAAATGATAGCGTATTTGTTGAAATTAGGATTACATAACAAACAAAACTTTATTTAATTAGTATTGAAGTAAATCCAATGAATGCCAATTTAATTGCTCTAGTTGTAGAAATTATGTTAATTTATTTTGAATAATTTTAAATTCTATTAAACTATAGTTATAGTTTAAAATATTCTATTTTATTAAGATTTCTATAATCATTTATACATTAATGGTTAAATTAAAAGTAAAATTAAAATTAATATACTTTTATTTTTATTTAACTTTGTTTAACTTTACTTATTCACGATATTTACGAAATAAAATATTTTAGAATATGTATTCATTCTCACAAATGTAGGATTACCTCACAAACAAAACATTGTTTAAATAGTATTGAAGTAAATCCAAATAAAGCAATATTTGGGAATTAATACTCCTTACAATTTAATTGCTCTAATTTTAGAACTTATGTTAATTTATTTTTGACAACTTTTAAATGCTATTAGGCTAAAGTTACAGTTTGAAATATTATATTTAAATAAGGTTTCTATGATCATTTATACATTAATATACTTTTATTTCTATTTAACCTTGTTTAACTTTACTTACTTATTCACAACATTTATGAAATAAAATAGTTTAGTATATGTATTCGTTATCTTCAATATCTTTCATGTTATAAAAATTTAATATAAGATATATAATATTATTGTTATCATAATTTATGGTTTTTATTATAAAATATCGTTTAATTTTCAATGAAAATCTTAATCGTTTTCCATCCCAATTAAATAATTTTATAATCAATGAATAACTCATTAAGAAATTTAGGCTAATATTACAGTTTTTAATAAAATAAATAACAATAAATTATAAAAGGATACAATAAAATTGATTTTGAATAAATTTTAAATGCTATTAATTTATAGTTACAGTTTAAAATATTCAATTTTAATAAGATTTCTATAATAATTTATACATTAATATAATTTTATTTCTATAAAACCTGTTTAACTTTATTTACTTTTTCACGACTTTTACGAAATAAAATAGTTTAGTATAATATATGTATTCGTTATCTTCAATATCTTTCATGTTATAAAAATTTAACATAATATATATAATAATATCGTTATCATAACTTATGATTCAATATTATAAAATGTCGATAAATTTTCAATAAAATGTTCGATCGTTCACATTGCCAATTAAATAATTTTATATTAAATGAATAACTTATAAAAAAATTTAGGCTGAAATTACAGTTTTTATATTCTCTTAGAGTAAAATTTCAATGATTATTTTATTATTTATATACATTTATTTTTATTTAATCTTGTTAACCTTGACTAATTTTTTAAATTTGAAATCATATTACAAAATATTTATCAGAGATTTCAACGGGAAAGTAGAAATTCAGGATGCAGGTAAATTTTTCTGAAAACTCTTTAACCAGTTCAGGAAACTAATATTATCTGTATTATATGTTTGTATTACAACTAGCAACATAACCATGTATTAAAATATATGGTATCAAATTTATCTTAAAATAATTTTTGTTCAAAAGTCATATATCAACAAATAGAAATGTTATGAAGCTGAAATCGAAATTTGTTATTTATATCATTAAGAAGGATGATGTATGAAAAATTTTTTAATTGAAATATTAGATCTATTTAGGAAATAAAATTTTATATTCAAAAAAATTTTTAACTAACATTTTTTTTGTAAGTTTAATTATCAAGATATATACAGTCATGGCCTTTTTAAGTGGCACTCGTTTTGTCTCAATATCTCCGTTAATATTTATTCGAATAAAATTC
>JAQFZM010003749.1:0-10574 GCA_034695785.1 Galumna obvia
CCAAAACTTCTTAATATTGATTTGTTAAAAGTTTAATTAAATACAATTTATATAATTAATTATTAGATTAAATACAAAAATTTTTTATTATTAATTGAATGATTCATAATTAAAAATTAATAGTAAAATTTATTTGTTGTCACTCAAATAAGTTTTGATGCAAAATAACAGGTTTTGGACTTTTAATACTAAAGCATAGAATAGCGATAACCCCTTTCTGCTGCAATCCATTCAATTGTATCCAATATTAATGGTATTTCATATTATTTGTGAGTCAATCGATAGGAAAACCTCTCAATTAATGATTGAAAAAACCATCTATTCATTGAATGATGTCATCTCTTTTTTTTGAATATATTTGTACACATATTTCACTTACGCTGACTCTTCATTGTTAGTTATATTTCTATAATAAATATTACCAAGTTTATTTTTTAGATATGCTCATTGAATCATTATTTAATGTTTTGTATTCGGTTAAAATTTAAATGTTATTATCATTAAATTTTAATTAAAACAATTAATAAATTAAAGTTTATTATTGAATAAAATAATTTATTAAAATTTATCATAGATTACATTGTTTAATAATTAGCAAGAACATTTCATAATATTGATAGTTCCAAAGTGTCACAAAATGATTGAATTATCAATTATTTTATCCATATTTTAAAAGGAGGGTTGATTATAAGCAAATACCTTGTCAAATTAAAAATTTCTATATTTTTTTTAAAACAATACTAATTTAAACTTATTTTATTAAAAAAATTAGTTAAAGTATTTATATATTAAACTTAATTAATAAAGAATATTTAACAATCATGTTTTTCTCCACAACTTTCATTGTCAGCACAACAGGAAAAACTTTTGTCAGGGTTTTGACAGCAATGGTTATCTCCATCACAGGATTTAAAGGAAATGGGTGATTGGCGACAGACCTCACCTGAATCTCTACCAATTGTGATATCAAGTGGTATAACAATAATATCATATTCTTGGGATTTAGAAAATTTAAAAATAGATTCCAAAATATCATGATTATACTTGGTAGTTATATAGAATCCGCTATTACCAACATTTTTCGTTTTATTTTGGACTAGGTCATGGTCAAGGACATCATCATTTACAGCTAATTTATTACCTGACGCTATGACTGCAATGGAATCAAATTTGTTTTTTAAACAAAATTGTAATCGACTTTTGATATATAAGTGGTCTTTTCTTAGACTTGGCGTACTAGTTAGCTGTAAGCATGTTTTGACGATATCATCAAGATTTATTTTATAACTTGGCAATATAGATGCAACTAAAAGATTTCTATTGTATTGATTGCTAAAGTACCAGGAATTTTTATTATTACTTATTGTTGAATATTGGTCCGTGTTATTTCTCCAACTGGCCACAATCCAGGTTCGCCAATAATATTTATAAGCCATGCGATTTTGCAGTATTTTAGTAAATTCTAGATGATCCATTTTTTCATTATTTCTTAAATACTCAACTACTCCTTCTTTGGCTTTTTTAAAAAAAGATATTTTAATCTCTTACTTTCTATTATAAAAACCTTTCTTGATATTTACAAGGATCTTTTTAAATTCTTCTGAGTCAGATAAGGAAGTTCTATGTATTTCTTCCTTACTATAATCGGATATGCCCATGCAAGTCCAATGCAAGAATATTGCATTAGCAAGAAGACCGCTAATTTCATTTGACCAATAGTTCAATTTGGACATGTCTTGATCTTTCATGATAACTTCCTTTATTGGTAGAAGAGTTTGCCAGGTCATCTCTCTTTCCATCAGTTGTGCAAATTTCATCATATTATTAGGTTTACATTCGTGTTTGAATTGGTCTCCTGTGATGTTGTTAGGAGTCTTAGTGAATCTTCGGTACGCATTTTTTAAATTAATTATTTCTCTCACTTCGTTTTTATAGCTATTAAGAATGTGACCCATGTTAATACTATCTGACAAATCTTCTAAACGTTCATTTATTCTGTCCAACTTTTCATTCATTTTGTCGAACTTTTCAAGAATCATTTTAAATTCAGGGCTTATCTCGTCCTCAAACTATTAAATATTTTAGAAATAATATGATTTTACTTATGATTAATTTTTAAATATTATTTAAGCGATAAAATTTTCATAAAATTAAACTAATAATAACATTACCTGCATGGCTACTAAACCAGTTATCAGTGTTGCAAATGGGCCTCCGAATGGTATGGCTTGGCCAAGAGCATTAATTGCAATTATTGTTGTGGCTAAAGTCCTTTTATCAGTAAATATTTTTACTGCAACATCTGTCCATTTATCTACAGCTTCTTTTGTAGAGTTATTTTCAACAGATATTGTTGTTTTGAAACAGAATATTATTCCAATAAATAGTAAATTCATTTTTAATATAATGAGATTAATTTTTAATTAAAAAACTTAACGAAGGTATGATAGACTTTATTCCATTGACTTAGTTATATAAATGTATAATATTGATAATCCAATCTGATTAGTTATAATAATTTTGTATGTGTGCAAATAAATGTTTAGTAAACTTGTTAAATTGGAAATTTATCACACATAATGTAAATGTTTATGATTCTCTATTAAATTATTTTTAATTGTATATAATTTGAAATTGAAACTAGGTCATTCTAATTTTGTTGATTTGTTTTATAATTATAAAATTTAAAACAAATTTTAATAAATTTCAGGGATGGCAAATTTTCTTTGTTTAAAGTAGTAGTAGTTGGGTATTTAGAAATTGACCCAAAATGACTGAACACTCAAATCGTAATTTTAAGATATTTTCTATCGAATGACATTTTATCTAATTATAATATATTTCAATGAAAATTATGCAAAAGCTAAGAATTCGACAAAAAAGCTATTTTAAAATAAAAATAAAATTATCAAAACTTAGAGCATCAAAATTATATTTAAAAGCTATACTTGAAGATATTCTGCTTTTTTAGGAAATTTTCTGTTAATTATCAAATTTATTGTCTAATGTTTTTTCTTATTATTATTGATTTTATTTTTAATTTTTCCCAATTTTATCAATTCCTTTTTCTATTTTCATTCCGAAGGAAGTCATTTAATTTTAATCTAAATAGGGTATTTTGCTGGTTTTTCTGTCAAATTGTTTCGGAATATTTTCCCCTATTTGATTTCCTTGAAATTACAAAAATTTCATATTTACAATAAATATTTGATGGCGTATATATTGAGGCAGTCCTTAGACTCACTGCTATTATTCTCAACTCTTCTCGAATAATCTTCAACTCTGGCTCTAATCATAACTCATGTCAAACATAACCTAAACTTGAGACTACACTCAACCTAACATTGAGTCCCACTTCTACTATAAAAGCTTATGTTTTACATCAATTGTATTCAGTCTTAAACATGTGTTAGTTGTGATCACATCAAAGCCTTTTCGAATAAAACTTCATTTCATATCATTTGTTGACCACAGTTACCACAATTCCAGTGCTTTGAGACGCGTACCGTTAGACACGTCTCAATATAATGTATATAATATACATTGAAGGATTTATGGAATTATAAAAGTATACAAAAAATCAGCGATGAAAATTGATTTCATAGGGGGTGAAACATTTTATTATACTTACTGTATTAAACAACCATTTTCAATCGTTATCCAAGATTAGTGTTCATTGGGTTCACATAGATTACGCACAAAATGCATTCAAAAAGTTTATTCATTATGCATCGCTGCAATAAATAGACTATACTAAACACATTTGTTAGTGGGTCTCTCAAAAGTTTACATAACTTTAATAGAAGACTACACAGAGATTTTATTTCATCTACTTAGTTATATAAATATATAATATTAATAATTCAATCTGATTGGTTATAATTTAGATTCGGAATTTTTAGGAACTTAAAGTGTGTGCTTGAAAATATGAACATTAATAGTTAGTTATTGGTAAGTATCTTTTTATAATAGAGATTGATCATGATACAACGTATACTCAAGGTGAAATATTTGAATTGGCTAATTATTAAAGGGTTTATTTTTCAATGAATTTCTCTAATAAAATCTCTAATTTGAATTTATTGTAGTGTCTGAAAGGTTCTAGCATTATGAGTGAGCATCATAGTGCACAATGAAATATTTATAAAATTTTTAGTTTACGAAAGTAACGGTTAAAGATTAAGTATGTTAACCACTCTTTGATCAATGGTCAAATTCGCGTAATTATGGTAATAAAAATGAAAATACTAAAATATTGACAATAATTGGAATTATTTTTGGGTACAAAAAAGAATTCTTATCAAAGTTGAAAATGATTTAATGAAAATACAAATTATTGAAGTAAAACTCACTTATTTTTTATCAAATCAATGATAGAATTTTTGAAGGATTAAGAAAAGCTTTCAAGTGTTTTTGTTAATATTTACTACCGATAATTTACACAACCAATAATTTTAACAATTTTAACCAAATATGAGAATCAAATTCCATTGAAATACATACATATTTGTATAAAATTAATACCAATAATTTTAACTAAACTTTAAAAATTTAATAAACAAAACTATACAACTGTATTTAAGTAATATTTTTCTATTATTAAAAAATTCATTT
Organism: Galumna obvia; assembly: GCA_034695785.1. Taxonomy (NCBI): domain Eukaryota; kingdom Metazoa; phylum Arthropoda; class Arachnida; order Sarcoptiformes; family Galumnidae; genus Galumna; species Galumna obvia. The sequence continues at coordinate 4,615 of JAQFZM010003749.1, forward strand.
GCTTTGTTGAAATAGCGTTTCGATATTTAAACAATTAAGAAATTTTTGAAATTATTTGTATAATTTTAAAGGGAATTAAGCGAAAATAAACCTTAAATGATTAAATATTTATTTTAAAATAAATTTTATAAGATATTAATCCTAACAATTTAGAAAATAATTCATTGCTTTGACAAATAGTAATAATTATCAATAAAACAACTTAAACATTAATTTAAACAGGTATTCCTTCTGCCAACCGATAATTTTAACCAAATGACAAAACAAATCTTGTTAAAATTATCGATTGACGGCTGTATTTTATTAAATTTTCAAAATCAGAAAACTTGGGCTAAACCATGAAATTCATAATAATTTGGAAAAGAAACTTTGATAAAAATATAATATTTATATTTTTAATAGAATAAAAAAAGGGTATTATTTTTAAACAAAATTCAAGAAAAATCTTTCTCTATCAATATTTTTAAAAGAATTTTGAAATTTATAATAAAAATTAATAAGGTGTTATTAAAGGAATAGAAAAGAAACTTAATATAACTAGTTAGGTTTTTAGGAAATTTTTGAGATTTACAAAATACTCGATAACACCCCATGGATGGGGCCTTTTACTATTTTTTGTTCATTGCTACTTTTATTGTCATTGTTAACTAATTATATTTTGTAACATTTAAAACCCAATCCATCATCATTGGCACCCAGGTATTTAAAGTTAAGCTCTCGCTTAGATTTTCTACTTCTGTCTCATTAGGAAAGTATCCAGTGTAGACTTCATTTTGACATTTATTTTCATCACTAAAGTTTGCATCTGCTTGACTAAGTATACCAATAAGAAAAGCACGACCAAGGTAGTATTGCCACAAAGGAGAACCTGAATCGCCCTAAATTCATCCAAAAAGGTTATTAAACATTTTTTATTTAAAGTTTAATTTTAAAAAATGAATTAAATCATTAATTTAAATACTAACTAAAAATATTCACCTTACAAGTTTTCTGTTTATCTATTTTTTTGCCAAAAATATACCCTGGCCAAATAATGTAACTTCCATTTACCACTTGTGTTGGATAATTATTAAGAAACATAACGTTTGTATGAGAGGACACTTTTAAATTAGCGATTTGTAGTCGAGTTAGTGAAGGCTCTTCACTATATTTGTTGATATATACTGTACTCAATCCAGTAGTCATCGCATATTGTTCTTCAAAATATGTGAAATTCTTCTCAGGGGGTAAACATATGCTGTTCACAACTCCGGGATGAATAAGAATGGCTTTATTTAATTTAAATAATCCGATGTCATACGCGTGACCCAAATGTTTTTCATCCCATCTAAACAACGGATGTATATATTTTTGTTCTGAACTCCAATATTCCGAATCCCATTTCAAAATCTTTTGAGATAATACAGTATTCAAATGAACCCAAATTCTATCGTTTCTAATACTTCCATCTCTTTAAATGTTTGAATTCACAAATTATTGTTTTTAATATATTTTTAAAAAAAATTTCTTTTTTAAAAAAAGTTAAATTTTTAAATACTTATTTTTTAGTAGATATAGTTTTCTAAAATTAATATTCTAAATTAGCATGGACAAATTATTAGGAATCTATGTATAAAATAGTATAGACTAATAAATTAATAAAATCTTAAAAATAAATAAACTATTAATTAAGGGAAGTTTAATTTAAACTTGGCTCTATTAGATACATATTTTTAAGTAAAAGTATAAAATATATTTACCCAAACACTAAACAGTGGGCGACAGTCATTACCCATTGTTTGTCAATCAAAACACCACTACAGTGTCGATGAGACCCCCTTTTTGTAAGTTTTATTTAATTATTTAATATTATTTAATAATAATTGATATTTATTTGAAAATTATATTTTTAAATTATTTTACCAAATCGTTTCAATTCTCAAGAACACAGACCATGGTGCTTCTCCAGGTAAAGCATTCCTCGAGTCTTTCAATTTCAACGGCATTTCGTTATGATATTTGAAACACAACTTTTGTTTGGATGAGAAGAGAGAAATACCACAACTTTTGTCATTAAGTTTAGTATAATTTCCAATGAATTCACTGGAGTCGTACATTGAATTACCTGACATTCAATGGATTTATAGTTTAATTTTAAATCAATTAGCTTTAAGTACTGACCAATAAAAACAAAAAATACAATTTTTTCTAAAATCGAAAACATTTTATGCAATATTTATGAAAAGAATTTATTTAAGACTAAAACGAAATGAGAATAACTTTAATAACAAAAGTTTTGTTACAAAACTAATATTAATTTATAAGAAACTTATTTGAAATTCGAATATAAAAGGAATAATATTTCAATTATTCTAAAAGTCTTTCTAATAATTGACTCAAAACTCATTTTACAATTTTAATATTCAAAAATATTTTAATGAAAAATAATTAAATCTATTTATATATAAACTATTGTTTTCTTATAATCACATATAAAATTCATATCAGAGAATAACAAATAGAAATGAATTGTTTGAAAATTTTATTATTAGGAAAGATATTGTAAATTAAAATCCAATATAAAATTATGCTAATCATGATTTGTGGAGGGCTAAGATTGCCGGCCTTTTGTCTCGACACCAATAAGGTAAAAGAGACTTTAATGAAATTAATTGATTACATTTTATAATTTATATTTTATACATTAGTTAACAATAAGTGTTTTTCAATTTTAATCACTTCTCAAATACATTATTTATTAATATTTATAAATACTTAAATAAGAATTAAATTTTTACTGTAAATATCAAAATAGTATTATCATGCTCATAAAAATACTTATTATTACTAGAACAATATCACAACTTGATAAAAATTAATTTATTGATTTATTTTATAATTTTATTAATTATAATTTATATTTAACTAATGTATAAAATATATATTTTTATACTAAACTCTAATATTTTTTAATAATTAAGTGAAGGAATTTATATCATCACTATCTAGGACCTAGATTCTTAATCATTAATTTTTTTCGATGAAATTAATTTTAAATCTAGATCACTATATTAAAGCTTGTTTAATCTTACAATTACAATCTTACAAGCTTGTTAGAATAGAGCTTTTTAAAGTTTTAAATAACCCTACCTAGTTTGATTAAGTTTTATGATTAAGTTTAAAACTTACCTTGCTTATTATTGTTGAATATTTGACAATAAGTTGCTAATAATGTAAATTCAAATATTGATCCCATATTTATATAGATTCATATCTGATCCCAAGTTTTAGATTATATATAAATTCTGTTAAAAATACAAACCGATATCTTTAAATGTTATATATTTTCTTTATCTTCAATAAAAAATTAGTTATCATTTATTTAGACGGTTATAATATTTCAAATTTTAAATAAATAATAATAAAAATTAATTATTATTTATAAATATCTAAATTTAATCGCCAACAAAACATATTTTCTTTATTTTTAATGAAATTAGTTATTTTAGATTTAAATTTAGACTTAAATTTAGATATTTATAATAAATCTTTACATATTATTAGTTAAAAAATAAATTCCAACCTTCTTAATAAATGAATATTAATCTAATAAATACAATCGTCAATCAATAATTTTAACAAGGTTGGTGTTGACCATTTAGTTAAAATTATTGACACTTAATATTAAACTTTATATGAATTAAATTTGTTGTTGTGATTGAAAATTGATATAACTCAATAATTCATCAACCTTTTCAAACTATATTTTAAAAATATAACTAGTTTATTTTACAATTTCTTTTAATAATTTTCAAACTGTATATGCAAGAATATTTTATTAGAATATTCGGCATAATTTTTCATTATTTTATTAACTATAAATAAAATTAGACAATAGTTGAGCCATCAATTAATTAAAGCTCTTAATCTTAATTTTTATCAGATATGGCAAATAGGGGGTATTCCGGAACTCTTGGAGTGAAAAATCGGCAAAATACCCCCCTAGAGTAGGCGAGAAGAAAAAAGGGGAAAAGTAGCAAAAAATGGGGGGAATTCGAATAAATTTAATAAAAAGCTTAAATCTTGAAAAAAAATTAATAAAAACCACATAAAATGCATAAAATAGTCAAAATTTTGGTGCTCTAAGTTAAGTAAACAATCAATATTTTAAAAGAAAATTACACTTTATTTTAGCAACAATTTAACTATTATTTAATAAACTTTATCACAATTTACTAAATAGATTATAAAGATCAAGAGCAATTTAATAATTAGAGCATTGTTTGACTCATTGTTTTAACAATAAACAAGGAAAGTTTTTGATTAAAATAAAACTTTGTTAAATTATTTATAATTTAATAAATAGAATAATTTATTAAATTAAAGATAGTTTTAGCTTTAGATTTGGTAAATATTGTTACTGGAGCATATCAGGCTAAACTCATCTAATATTAAAAATAGGAAATAATAGTGACTTATTCAATTAATAATAAACACTTTTGAAGCATAATTTATAAAATAAAACTAATCTATATTACAGTTTATAAAGTAAACAAACAAAACCCAATTATTTTTATAAATAACCAAGAGCAATTTTCTATTAAATAATTTCTCATTACTTTTATAATTTGTTAGTTTAAATTTTAATATTTTAATTTACCTTTAAAATATTTACTAGGTGATTTTGTTTATTCGATTGTTTATTCTTGCATAATATCTACGACTATTAAGTAGGTAAGTCTCTTCATGGGTAGTGGCGTATTATAATGATCTTGGTATCTATTGAAAGCACGTGATATATAGAATTGTTTGGTAAAGTAATTATCTGTCAACGACTATCTGTTCCCGAAGATTTGGTTAAGAAATATCGGCATTTAAAGCTTCAAAGAAAGATCAATTTTGAACTAGTAATTCATTAATACAAGAAAAATATAAATCTTGTAAGATTAATAAATGAATTTGAATTTTTAAACTTTGAATATAATAATGTGAGTGAAAAATGAATGAAATAGTAATTTGTATTTCAGATAAAAGTTCATTAAATACTAAAACTGATATTTAGAATAATTATTAGTAATTCTTAATAGAAAGAGACTTACCTATTAAGAATTTAAAATGTTTATTTTTATTATCTTATTAAAATGACATTGGTATCTTTAGAAAATATGCCAGATGAAGAATAAAATGATAAAATTTATATCCGACGATTATTTTGTACTCAAGAGATTTTAACTAGGCAAAATTGGAATTTTAAACTTTTAAGAAAGAATAATTTTCATATTTATTAATTTTACTTAAAGGTTTGAACCTAGTTAAAGTTATCATGTTTTAATTGAACTTGAATTTTTGTTCCTTGATCATTAACTTGAATTAAATATAATATAAAAATTATCAATAATGTGTTTAGGGATTTCAATAAAAATTGCAAACCTTAGAACTATATTATATAATATTTAAAATATAAAAAAATATTTATTTTACTGTTTCTTAAAAATTCAAAAAATTATTAGAAACAACTTAAGTATAAACTAGAACATTTTTATTAACGGACTGGAAATCAAATTTTGCCCAACTTTTAAAAGCAAAAAACTGTAAATAAAACAATAAAACAAATTAGTTTTTTTACATCAAAGGCTTCGTTAGTTATTGTTTGTCTTATGTTTCGATTTTATTTTTAATTAATTCATAATTAACTGAGATATGGTGTCAAAACAGAAGGCCTTCCGAGACAGAGTGATTACATTTTGGCTTAACAATAAGGATAAGCCGCGTTCATTTACAATTTGCCATTTTGTAACCGAAGGCCGAGCAGTGAGAACTATTAATAACATAATAACAACATATGAGAAGAGACTGACAACAGAAAGAAAGCCTGGAAGTGGTTGTTATCTTCAGAAAATGACCCGACAAAAGATCCGATCACTCTATCGTTTGGTTAATCATAGCGATAAGTTTAACTTTTCATCGGCGGCCAGAAAATT
>JAQFZM010003750.1:0-10571 GCA_034695785.1 Galumna obvia
AAAATGATAAGCAACAAATTTCATCCTCGTATAATATTCTATTGAAAAATCACAAAATATTTAGGAAAACACCTTATTCATTTTTCAATTAGGTGGTCTCATATCACTTTTTGCTAAAAATTTGATATTCAATTTATCACAGTTTTCTTAATTCTTAGGCGATTTAAATGATCTTGGTGTCATTTTAAAAATATTTAAATTCCCTTTAATGTGTTATAAAAAGAATTAAAGAATTTTTTAATAAATTTGAAAAATTATAAAAAATGTAGTTTTTAGACTTTTTGAGACACCTAATATTTGACTACAAAATTATTAATTTGTATTTAACAATCATGGGAGTTGATGAAAATGTGTGCAAAATTTCATTGAGGTTGATCAAATACTTTTTTAAATAGAGCTAGTTTTGTTGTCCCAGTTAGATTTGTGGAAGACTGTATGTTCACATATTTTCAAAATATTTCCTATTGTATTCGTGGTATTATTAATTATATTCTTTTGTATATTACATATCGAAGGCTGTTCTCAAAGAATTAAACCCGAATTTGAGTCAATTAATGATAAGGAAAGTTGTGAAAATGGGTCAAAAAGATTAAACCATATAATCCTAGGTTTTTTGTTTGAATTTTTTTCATAATCGTTTTTATAAAATTAAAATTAAGCTGAATATAATCAAAAATTATTTAATATTTTCCAAAAATTGATTATAATAGTTAAAAACATATTTATTGGAATTTATTAGTAAAACACATTAATTACAAATAACATTAATTTAATATTATTTATAAAAACTAACATTAAAATATGCTTTAAAGGTTAAATTTAAGAAATATTTTATACTTAAAGTATCATGGGTAGAATTCATAATTGAAATCATATCTTATTAAAATCCGGCTCCTCTTGCTTCTTTGATAATGGCCATATTGATCTGAACGATTTGAAAGTCTTCATTCTTACCACCTTTATCAGGGTGATGCTTTAAGCAAAGTCTACGGTACGCCATATTGATTTGATTATTAGAGGCACTCTTGGTCAATCCAAAGAAATTGTAAGCTTTTTCGAGTGCCTCACTCTTTGGCAAATCAAACAATTGCTGAGTGAGTCTATCGCTCAAATATTGTGCCGCGTGAGCCGAGAGGATACTTCCGGCCACACCTCCTATAAAGGTTCCAACTGGTCCGGCTAATGATCCAATTGCTGCGCCTCCCATTCCTCCTCCAATACCGGCACCAATTGTGCACAAAGAATCGATAATATTTTTGACACATCGCTTACCAGTGATCTCTCCCTTCCACCAGCGGCTAATGTTCTTGATCACATCATAGCTAAGTTGAACTGCGGCCAGGGCTACCATAACAACACTACCCCCATGTGTATTAACAAGGCCAACGCACTCGTCTACAGCTGAGATGAGTTGTTTTGTGCCATACTTTGATATGAATTTCAGCACCAATTCTTGACTGGCCTTCGGTATTAGAGACCAAGAATGAGCCAGACCCATCATCCCAGAATTAGCGCTTATGAGTGCCATTTGATTTGGGTCAGACATCTTGTTCTTTTCAGCAGAACCTGATTCTGAGGGTTCCATCATTTCAGTGTAGATCTGACTCATTGTTTCCCTGAATTTTACGTCATTTTCGGCACGTTTAGTGTCTTGGCTTAAACGTTGTGCATAGCTTTTGAACACCTTTTCATTATGGATACTTGCTCGTAAAACTCTCCAAGCTGGTGGCATATCGTTGTTATCTTTGAATTCATTTTCCTCTTGAGTCAAATAATAGCAAATCCGTGTGTAGTCCTCTATCTCTTTCTCATCTTTGAATACTTGGCCTAATTTACACAGAATATTGTCTTTGTCTTTAGATATATTCATCACTAAAAAGAAATTGATTGAAAGGTTTTTAAGCAATTAAGAAGTTTCTATATAATTTAATTTTATGCAAAACAATAAAATTTTAAATAAAATTACCTTGTAACTAATTATTTATTTGTATTTTTCAAATTATTTTGACCCAAAACAATTACTTTAAATGACCAAGATGACAAAACAATAGTCACACTCCTGTTATTAAAATTAAATTATATTAATTTATTTTTGTTAGTCTGTTATTACTTACTTAATCGTATATTGAATTAAAAACTTAAATAACAAATAATAGTATAATTTGCAAATATATTGCTTCAAATTGACGATAATTTAAGTATTGCATTCAAACTTTGTAATATTACCTTGGTAATTAGATTGTATCTTATCTTTTTTAGCCATGAAAAATGAACTTTATTTGAACATGATAAGTTATATAATTTTGATGTGTGCATTCAATGAGACTAAACTAAATTATTGCTAATATGTAGACTTATATAAGTTATCTTTTAATAAGTATTAGGAATTGAAATCCAAACAATAAAAATGTTTAACTTTACAAAAATATTTTCACAACAATTTGTATGATTACACTATTATTGACTATAGAATTAGTTATCATCTAATCTAGGAATATAACTTCAAAGTATTTGTTTATTTCTACATAATTTTTGTAAAATAATATAAAATATAATAAAACAATATCTTTAAAATCAACATGCAACTAATTTACATAATTTTTAGATTAATTTTATAGATTAAAAATAAACTTGGTGAATTTAGTCACATTAAAATTATAAATTTAATTGATAAAATTATATTCCTTTCTTCAATTAAATAGATTATTTGTTGTATAATAGTATAAAATTTCGATTTGTTTGCCATGTTTACTTAACATAGATAATTTACCAAACCCCTTTGTTAAAATACTGCAAAAATGATTAAAAGGTTTATTTTAAAAAAATTATCTAATATAACAAAATTCAAATGATTATAAAAAATATGTTTAAAAATATAATAAAAAATATTTAATTAAATGCGCATATTTAAAGTTATCCAAACTTTTCCTGAAGACCTGTAAGAATCATTTTTGGTGTAAATATACGAATTTATAAATATATTCTTTAGTTTGTTTTCATATAATTCCACAAAAGATAGCGCACGGAATACTGAATACTTATATTTTCTTAGCTTTAATTAAATTCCTAAACATACATGTTCACCTATTTTCAAAATAATTTCTTTGGAGACAATTGTATTCGTGGTATTCTTAGTTATATCCTTTTGTGTAGTCTTTATCGAAGGCTGTCCTCAAAGAATTAAACCCGAATGTGACTCACATTATGTGAGTCAATGATGAGGAAAGTTAATAAATAATCTAATTGAGTAAAAGTGAGAAAAGGTGATGGATATTAATTGTTATTATCTAGTTAAATAGGTAACTATTGTAACAAACTAAAATGTAGTAATAAGTAACTTATAAATTATTTATTTTCTTATTAATTGTTACTTGATTATCTTAATTGTTGATTTAACAAACAAAATATTTTGATAATTAGTCTTATTTTAAAGCTAGATCAATTAAAAAAGTTCTGTTTAGAAAAATAGAATAAAACTATTTACACAAAAACAGAAAATATATTATCAAGGTAAATGTACTCAATAAAATATATATAAAAACAATAATAATAAGTTGATATAAACTAGCTTGGTCAGTAATAAAATTAGGTCATTTTTATTAATAGTGTCATTTGTTTTCATAACAAACAAAAATTTAAAAATGTTTTTATTTTTTAATAATAAAAAGATTCTATTTTTTGTCCATAAGTTTATGAGTTAATAAAAAGTATCGCAAAAATATAATAAACATTTTGATGGCTATCTCTTGGGTGACCACAAATAGGTCTCCACATGAAAAGCCTATCCTACGTCTCGGGTCACTACATCTCTCCATAGCGTTAATTAACTTTATTTTACGCCTCATATCGATTAAATAGAGTTGTTTCAGTTAACAATTATGTAATAAACAAGGTACATATGAAAACTTAACTTTCATGAAGTCCACAACTTGTAGACAATAAACTTATTGTATTTTAGCGGAGATTTTCGACAATTATCCACTTCTTCAAAACTTTAGAGCTTAAAATGAGTCCTTAACTGTTTAGGCCATGCAATTAGTGAAGAATAGGGATCAATTGGTGATTCTGTGGTTTAAAATTGCAAGTTTAAAGTCTAAGTGTTAATTATTTTATTCTGTTTCTGAATTGACCTGAATTGAAAAATTGAACAAACCGATCAAGAATCTTTTTAAGTAATACTTATATTTTCTTTTTTATTTTAAATTTATGAAAATATAGAGTTTGTTTCATAAACTAAACGCTAAAAGACAATAAGTTTAATGTCTACAAGTTGTAATCTTTGTGAAAGCTAAGTTTTCATATGTTACCTTGTTTAATTTACCCCAAACCAACAACATCGATGGTTTGATTAATTTAATTAAGAAATAATTTATATTATTTGTTGAACTCATTATTGATGGAAGCGGTGAACAAATTGAAGAATAGGTTAAATACAAGAGTTGAGACCAGGAGTGAGACCAGAGTTATCTTCAAAAATATGATAATATTGTCAAAGAATATGAGTCGAACAGCAATTAAATTGACTGGAGTCAAAAAGTGGTAAATTGTGAAGAGGTATCGCTTCCAGAATTTATTGTAGACATTAATGTCAGTACAGATCTTATTCTGTTTAGACAGAAGTCCAGTGAAAGTCATTGTTTTGAAGAAATATTTACTCAGATTTTGGTCCATAAGTTTGTCATTCATTGTCTTGATTTGAATCTTGCAATAATAGCAAACAGTGAAGAAGTAAAGGAAACTGAAATACATGCTTGATAAATAAACGTAACCAAATGTCAAGTAAAGTATTATGGTCAAAATGGCGTAATAGTTGAACTGAAGCCCATATTTAAGCAAGAGCATTGCTATGATGGTGAGGAACCAGAATGTTACCGTGGCAAAATTGCCAACTGTTAGGAACATTTTTAATGTGTAGACTTTCTTCACATATAAATCCATTTGTTTTTCACTGTTTATATCCAGATATGACATCGGCTTCGTTCCGTCCATTACCTTGATCACATTAAACCAGGAATATTTTCTTGCATTACTGTGGTTAAGAATAATGAGCAAGATTATAGATTGGCAAGCACAACTTATGGCCGCCATATATATTGATTTGACGGCATCGCCAACAAATCCAAAGGCGTCGAAATTGTCCACGAATTTGACGAGAGGGTCATTTTTGTTGCCAAATGTGAGAATAAGTTTCGATGCGATAAAACACAACTCAATTGTAATACAATAATAAAACTTTAGTTTTTGTTTAAAGAGTCGACTCTTAGAAACTTTTTCATTGATTTTATCGAATGAATAGAAAATCCAAAAGTTATTCAACGGTTGTCTTATATTCAGATCTTTGAGTTTCTGTTCCATTCTTAGGACAGTTATGCTCTGCACAAACAACTTCACCCATATATAAATAAGAACTAGTTTCTTTTTTAAATAATTTAGTTTATTGGTATTATGAGAAAATATTTTTTTAAAATTCGAAAATAAAAACATGTTTTTGAGAAATCATTAAAATATAAACAAATAACAAATATACTTATTTTAAATAGTTTAAAGCGTAGTTTATCATGCAAATCTATCTTTAATCTATTCTTTCTTATTTTTTATTGTTTTTAAATATTCTATGGAAAAACATCTTGAACAATTAAATTATGAGTGATTATGTTTTTTGATATAAATATTTTTCAAATTCCTTATTTATGATAAATGATCAAGCTCATTCAATTTAGAGAATAATGATTGACCTTGATAAATTTTCATAACAATGTTAATAAATTCTCGGATTCGAAAATATTTTTCAATATTTTATGATAAACACATCTATTAATAACTTATTTTTCATATAAATTGAACTATTAAATAAATTAGCAAGGTCAACTTGCAAAAAATATTGGAAATAAGAAATTTTATTGAAATTCATTCAAATTTGACCAAGAACAATATAATAAATAATTAAATTTCAACATAAAATGTTGATTTAATAGATTAATAGATTAAACAAAAGATAATAATTACTTTTAGATAAGAATACTTTCATTTATATGTATTACAAAACCCGTTAACTGCAAAACTTGGGTTTCTTTTTAAACCTTTTGTATAACGAAACAAAAGTATTGCAATTAACGGGTTTTTACTTTAAACTTAACATTTTTTTTGTAAACATTGAAAACAAAATAATTATTGTTTGAATAAAAGTTAAACAATTTGTTAATTATAATTAAAACAAAAATAGACTTAACTATTAATTGATATTAAGATAACTATAAGATGAAGATCTGAAGGTCAGAAACTACTTTTTCACATATAATTTCATGTATGACTCAATTTTGATGTTAAATCAGTGAACTATTAGTATTAGTCTATTACTGATTGTCTCTATAGAGAGGATTAGATTTGCACTGAAATCACATTTTTTATAACATTAATTGTTTAAAAAATATTTTTTTTTATTAATATTTATTAATAAATATCTGAAGACATGGAAGCCTTAGATTCTGTTTTAAAAAATTTCAAAGAATTTAAACAAATATTAACCGAAAACCACTTCTTTGAAGACAAATCTCTTTCGGAATTATTGGTATTTAAAATAATTTTCATTAAAAATATATAATAATATTTCACTTAATTTAGAAAACAACTGAAGAAAATGACAGCAAAACTCAACTAAAGATAATTCTTGAAAAACTTAATTCAATGGACAAAACAGTCATCGAAAGGTTCTCTCAGATTATGAGTGATTCACAACTAATTAGTCCTCTAATGATGACCACAACTGATCAGTCGGACACTACTGATGACCTCGACTTACAACTAATGAGTCTTTTGATCTCTTGTGCGGGTCTTCCAAATGCGATCGGAGAGAAACTTGTGGTCAAAGTGACCACAAATGTCCAAATGGAAGACAATGTATATCCGATGACATCCTTTCCGCGAGGCTTTTGTATTATTATTAATAACGATGAGTTTGAAGGCCTTCCCTCCCGTACCGGTTCGGGAATTGATGCCCAAAGGCTTTCCGATGTATTCCGACAGCTATTCTTTGAGGTCAGACGATATATGAATGTAAGTGTCAAACGAATGACTCAATTATTGGAAGAGATCTCAAAGAATGAGTCACTCGAAAGACACGACGCTTTTGTTCTCATTATTCTGTCCCACGGATGTAAAGATGGCATTTATGGAACCGATTGTCAAGTTCTGAATGTGGAAAATATTCTCAATTACTTTAATAACCAGAACTGTCCTCTTCTTCTCAATAAACCGAAAATGTTTTTCATGAATGCCTGCAGAGGAGGTAAAGACACCACTAATTAAATAAATAAATAAATGATACAATTGTTGTCAACATTTAAAGGCAAAGTGGACTGGGGTATAGACAGAACATATCCAACTGTTCGTTCATTGGGTTCTTTGAGTATCGGTAGATTGATCCCCACTTGGAGTGATGTCTTTGTCTATTACTCTACAATAAGTGGTAAATCCATTGAATTTTATTAACAAAAGTTATTAAAAATGTGTTTTAATTTCAAAGATTATGTCTCACTTCGGGACACAATTACCGGTTCTTGGTTTGGCTATGAGTTAGCACATTGTTTGGCAGAGTTCGCACATTCGGAACACTTAAATGATTTGGTGACCATTAGAGTCGGCGAACGTCTTCAGAATCGGATCAGCAAATCAACACTTTTGGACCAAGAGTCAAATGAATGGAAAAACGCCAAACAGGCCATTGAGACACAGATCAGAGGAAGTGTCAAAAAGGTTTACTTCAATCCGGGTCATCACTGTCACTCATTATTAACAGATGATTAGGAAAAGTAACTCAACTTTCATATAGAGGTCTCTTTTATGAGTAATTTTCTATTGTTTTCTTTTATTAAATGTTTATTAGAATTCAATATTAAGTTTAAAGAAATTTAAGTAATATTTCAATAATATTCTGTTCTTCACTTTAAATATAATTTTCATTTAATGAGTGAAATATTGATCAAAATGTTGACGATTTTCAATAATATAATAATCAATAATTGAATTCTTCAGATTAAAGACAATATTTGTTTCTCATCGCTCAGACTTATGCTATTCTTTAAAGTTTTGGAACAGATTTAAAGTTTTTAAGTAAATTTAATAAATAATAAAATTTAATAATTTCTAATTAAATATAGTATAGTATTATATAATTAATGATTTATTATTAACTATAAATCAATATTAACTAAATTTAGTTTAAATGAATTCATATTTAATAAAATATTTATTGATTTAATAATAATAAATTATTTTTCAAAGATTTTGTTTACAGTTTTAAAGTAATTGCAGTCGAATTTAATAAACGATCCCTCGATTTGTGTTAATAATTTTTTAGTTTTAATTAATTTTATTGTCGTTTATATAAATATTTTAAGTAAATTGTGATTAAAATGAGAATTAAATTAAGAATAAGTTCTACCGAAACATTTAGCCGAAGGATTGTTTCTCATAGGGTATGACTCAGGCGTTGAACAATAAAATGAATACAAACTTTAATAATAACTATAAGAAATGTTTTCAAATGAAGAGAAAATGAATTTATTATTTTCTTTAATGTCTTCAAAATCATAAGACTATCGCCGAAGAAGAGCCCACTTTTGTGTATTTGAATCTGATATTCATTGATTTGTTTGCCATCGAATTTGAGATCAATTTAATAGTTTTACTTCTAATTAATTAGATTTAATGAATTAAAGTCTTAATTAATAATTATTTTGTTTTGAAATTAGAAGTCATTTAAATATTGAGAAACTCTTCACTTGAAATGAAGAATAGAGTGAACACAAGTGTAGACCAGACTTACAGTAAGACAACGTTTAGTTATAAATCATTTGAACTATGTCATGTTAAAGAAGTTTCTAAAAGAATTGGTTTTTATATTAAGACATATTTTGATTCAATACTTACTTTAATTGAATTAAAATTAAAAAACATTATTTATATGAAATGATTTAAAGTTTGAGCGCAAACGCATTGAAAGTGTTTTCTTGTTTTGAAACCAAAATTTAAATGAAAATATTGTAAACATTTTTGTCAGTATTTAGTCATTGAATTGAGTCACGACTAACACTTCATTTCAGTGTTTGAGTCAAATAGTTTTCGCATTTATTTTAGTTTAAAATAATTGTTAACTAATATTAAAGTATTTAATACATTAATTGCTGTCATTTCTGTTAATACTTCTATTGATTCACAATATATTCAGACACAAGAAATGAGTGATAGAAAGCGTTTGTGTCGGTAAGTGTTGTCACCAATTGGTTATCATTACATCAATAATTATATCAATGAAATGGCGTCTAATATATTGTGTTATTGTCTTTGTCTTAAGATTCCTTTTGAGAGGTTTGTGTGGTGACGGCCAGTGGTCTAACTATTCCCACAACAGTGAAGAGTCTGTTCCCATACCAGAGACTGTCTGTTGGTATTACTTACACTCCCATTGTTTTTATGGCCATAACTGCAGGTATGTCTTCATGTCTCCACTCAATGACCACTCTTTTACTGAACAGACTTTTATATTAGTCAATGATTAGTGTCTCCTCTTCTTCGGCCTCTTATACCTGTCCTTCAGTTCTCATTTATTTTAAGAGTTAAGACTTTGATTTTATTTAAATTATTTAATTTTTTGGTTCCGTATAGTGACCGCCCCCTATCGGGGGGTGTAATATATAATTAGAAAGCTTAGGTCGTGGGGAGTCGAAATAGGTGGGTGGGAGGCGTATAGGTGGTGGTGATCAAATGCTAGGACCAAATATGTAGTTAATGAATTTTTTAGTGTTGAATGTATGA
The DNA here is from genome assembly GCA_034695785.1 of Galumna obvia. NCBI lineage: Eukaryota > Metazoa > Arthropoda > Arachnida > Sarcoptiformes > Galumnidae > Galumna > Galumna obvia. The sequence goes on from JAQFZM010003750.1 coordinate 9,814, forward strand.
ATAAATAAGTTAAGTGATATTTTATTAATAGAAAATTCAAATTAAAATCTGAAAAACGTTAAGTGATTCAAATTATAATATAAAGATCAAACTTAATCTAATCAAATTTAAACCTAACCTTAACTAAACCTAACCTAAGCTAAACCTAACCTAAACTTAACCTTAACTAAACCTAAACATAACCTAAACAAACAAAATCTTACCTAAACCTATCATAAACTTAACCTAACCAAACATCTTTCCGATCAATTTATTTATCCAATAATTGTTATGTAACCATCTTGGTCATCTTTTCATAATCGTTGAAAATATCCAAAACTTCCAAAATTGGATGATCTACAGATAATTTGTTCCAGATCATTTTAAGTTCCGCTGAATTAAACAAATGTTTCAGATTATTTTGATTCTGAGAGAGTTACTTTTCAAACGAAAAATCTAATTTACTGTAAAACATAACAACTTTCTTGAAACTCAAACAATTAACTTGAACATAAAAATTAATAATAAACAAAATTGTATGTAATTTAGTTTATTTATTTAAATATTTAAAAAGGTAAGATAATTCAAAAATAAGTTAGTAAATGTCCCTAAACTAGAATAAAACCATAAATCTTATAATCTATTAAGTTTTAGTATATTTTAGTCCATTTAAAAAATGTTTAATCAATTAAATAATTAAAATTATTTTTGTCTTTTATATGTCTTATCGAGTAATTGAGTGAATATTTTTGGATTCAAATCACTCTTTCCTTTCAAGT
>JAQFZM010003751.1:0-10568 GCA_034695785.1 Galumna obvia
TTTTAGTTAAAAAGTATCCAAAATTTGGAAAATATGGATTATTTATGGATTTATGGAAATATTGTCAAAATATGGAACATTAAAGGGCTCTAATTTTAATTGTTTTTAAGTGAATCGTTTAATAAATTGTTTTTCCATACATTTATTTAAGCCACAAATTATATGGATTTCCATAAAAAACAAGGCTTTGTTCATTATTGAGTAAAAAAATTCTAAGTAATTCTCAAAAGTGTTAAATATATTTTATTAACCATAATGACTAGGAATCAGATAATTGCTCTAAAATAATGATATAGTGCTTTAAAATAAATATACATCTAAATAATGTCAACACTTTTTAAGAAGTTTTTAAATAAATTTCTAAATTTATTCATAAAATGTTTAAATATTTAATACATTTATATTTATATCATTTCAAATAAATATAATTAAATGTCAAATAAAATAATTTAAAATAATTTTCTTTTAAAATAGTGATGAGCAAATTAACTCTGAGTTAACCTTAACCCTGGGTTAACCCTAACTAAAAGTCAAAGCTAAAGGTTAATAAGATTGAAAAGAGGATTAGCCCATGATTAAACTTTTGACCTTCTCACGTGATCGTTACCATAGAAACAAAAGTACTAAAATACAAAAATTTGACTAACAATTAATTTGTTACTTTTGATATTAAAAATAGTTTATTTGGTCATTGACAAATCATTAAAAACTAATTAAAATATTGTTTTAATTGTTTTAAAAAGTGTTTTTTAATTAGTAATTAAAAATATTATTTAAAATAAGTTGATAATGTGGCATAGAATATATTTTTAAAATTAAGAGTTAACCTTTAGGGTTAACCCCTTGACTCAGGGTTAAGGTTAAAGAAATCTTTAACCCTCACTTTAACTCAAGTCAGGGTTAAAAGTCAAAGGATTTTATTAACCTTTTGACCATTTGCTCATAACTATTTTAAAATATTAATCAAAATAAAATATTTTTAATTAAATGAATGAATTTTTGAAATTAAAACAAATATCGAGAATAGATATCCCAAACCAAAGACCAACAATAGATGCAATAAAACAAATGAATTCAATGGTTTGTATTTGTGGTCTTTGAAAGAATGTAGTAAACGGTTCCGATGGAAAAATTACATCTATTTCTATAAATGGTCTCTCTTTGCGTTCACGACTCGATATTTCTATCGGTTTATAAAAGTGTTTAACACAATCAACATTTGGACACTTTTTAAGACAAATATCTCTTAACCTTATATTTTGACCACAATTTTCTTCAGCGCTATTCTCTGCGAACCGAATATCTTCTTCTCCTTTAAAGATATCGATTTCATGTGAAACAAATCCACACATTTGTTGCATAACTGTTCTCATGCAGTGACGGATGCAGTCCTTTTGAGACCAGTATTTCGAAACTGAGTTATAGTGTTTACAGTTTGAAGGGTACGGACTCTCTAACGAATGAAATGATTTTCTAATAAAAGTAGTTTCGTATTCATATCTGTTTCTCAATTCAATTGCATTCAACTCATAACTGGAGGGCTTATCTAATGAATGATGCATATAAATCCACCATGGTGAATCATTATTGAATAAGGTGTTTATTCTAATTCTCAAAAATCGTTGTAGCGATAAATTAATTGTTTTATTACCTGGAAAAAATATTTTAATTATCAAAAGAAACTTAAAAATAGAAATATTAACATGCTAATTTGTAAAATCTAATTTATTACTGATTCCTTGTGCAGATTTAATTTTTAACCTTTTTTATTAATAATATGTTTTATTAATAATAATATATTAAGGATAAATTAGTACAAAATTCTACCTTATTAAATTATTTTATAATATATTTTTTCTAGTAATTGCTCTTGTAAAGTTTTAAATATATTTTCTCTTTTATACTCAAAATAATTATTCATAAAATCATTTATATGTCCTTGGTTAATATAGTATTATTTAAAAGTTTTAATAACTGACCGCTCAGTGAAAAGCAATAATAGTAAAGACTCAACGATTCCTTTAAATGACTTAAAAAATATGGTCTTAAATCTTCTTCTTTGACTCGAATGAAATAAGTATCAATTAAAATGATAAAATGATCAGGGTATATTTCTGAGAATATTTGTTTTGTATTTCTTCCTTTTGTGAGATTCCCAACATTTGTACAAAAGGTTATATCCGGAACAGCCTTTTGTGTGACTCCAAAATCAGTTTCAATTAATACATTCGTCAGATAACTAAAGTAAAGTACATAAATGTCGTATAATTGCCAAACTGTTCCTGATAATAATATTATAAATGAAATAATCGTTAAGACTTTCTCACAATTCATAATTTAGCTTGATAGAAAATTTAACATATATATGGGTTTTTTAATTTATTTTATAAATTTATAGCAATCTATATGAACTTCTATTTATTGATTTATTCTATTCATTGAGAAATTCTATTTCTATTTTCATATTTATTTAATATAAAATATTAATTAAAAATAAATATTTTCTTTCAAATTTTAAACATTCATATTATATATTTAAACAATTCTTTCAAATATTTATTTATATATTGATTATATTACAGCGATGGCCAAAGGACTTTATGGTTTAATAATTTTCTCTATTACAGTAGTCGATCATTTTTATGAACTGATCATGCAACAGAATTTAGTTCATAGAACTGATTGGTTCATAAAACCCATCCCTATTTTCTATAGTTTGTATTAACTGTGGTTTCAATATATGGTTCATAAAAGTGGTAAGTTCATAAAACCGATACTTCATAAATATGATAATCAAGGTGTTGAAGAATATTTTTTTATTCTGGGTTAAATAAGTTATAAATTATTTACTAAAAAGTGGTCAAATATTTATTTATTTTTTCAGAATTTAATTTCAAATAAAAAGTTTAATTAATTTTTAGAATATTAGAGGTAACAATAAGATAATATTTAAAGGTTTCTTCATAAAACAAGTCCTTTAATCAATAAAAATCATTTTTTGTTAAGCGAAGCTCTTTCGACTTCATAGTTAGTAATTGACGAACCAATAAATGAAGAGATCTCTTCGGGACTATCACTGAATTTTTGTGGTGATTTTCATTTGTATTATATTTGCTACAAATAATTTTTAAAAATTTTGAGAAGCTTTAAAAACCTGGTTTTTTTTTATTAAAAACAATACATTTTTCCACTTATTAGCCATATATTTATTTATATATTTTATATTTATTAACTACGCAAACATTTATTTATATTTACTATAAAAATTTGCTAAAAGCATATTGATAACATATTTAATTAGCTGGCAAATTCCTAGGAATAAATATAAACCCCAAAAAATATTTATTTACATTTACTATAAAAATTTGCTAAAAGCATATTGATAACATATTTAATTAGCTCGCAAATTCCTAGGAATAAATATAAACACCAAAAAATATTTATTTACATATTCTGCATCTCCTTGATGATCATAGACTATATTTTAGCAAACTATTATCAAATTCGAGATAAAATGGGGCGCAGACTCTAATTTTTTCAAGGGATTCGCATTAGAGAAAGAAAATGAATTCACTTATTTTCTACTTCATTTCACTTTATTTAAGTGAATATTAAGTGTATGTGAATGAGATTTTTAAACACTTGAAGTAAAGGGAATTCACATTTGAATTTTATATTCACTTTTTCACTACATTTACCGAGTAAAGTGTAGTATATATGAACGTTTTGCATTCACCCACCCGCCCGCCCTTTTGTTCGTAATGGAGAAATTTCGTTTTTTGAAAAAACGGAAGGAAGTGGTTAGCTGTCATATCTTTTTCTAGAGACCAGTACTTTTGTTATTAACGGGGATAGTTCGCTTTTTTGATAAATAAGGAAGGCAATGGTAGGCTTTGATAAACTTCTCTATTGATTTCAACCTATTTGATATTAACAGGGAAATTTTGTCTTTTTGATAAAAAGGAGATGTGTATGTATGCTGTGATATCCTCCTCTTGAGACCAAACCTTTTGTTATTAACGGGAAATTTCGCCTTTTTGAAAGAAACGGAAGGGCGTGGTAGTGATATCTTTCTCAATAGACTAGCACTTTTGTTAGAAACAGGGAAATTTTGCATTTTTGATAGAAAAAGAAAGGAATGGTAGGCTTTGCTCTCATTGCCAATCACTCACATAACAAATTACAAAGTACTAGAAACAAGGAAACCCTAACTTGCATAGGAATCTTTTTAAAATGCTTGATTATATTTATAGCTGGACTAAATTAAATTGCTATTATATTATATTGATAGAAGCTCGTAAATGTAGTGATTATAGGCTTTGCCTCAAAACCTTGTTTATCACTCATTTTAATTAAATTTAATTATTTGTATATAAATTCTGTGCACTTATAAAATGTGTTTTCAATGAGTTGTGTCATCACATGTATGTGCAGTTGTGAAGTTAAACAAATGTGCAGTTAATCATTGTTATTGCACAACATTTGTCCCAAGATGGACCTAGTTTTAGATTGTGAATTTATAGAGATTGTGCAAGTATAGAGAGTGCACTTAGAGTGATCAGCTATCAGTATATAATTTAACAAATAAATAAAATATACGTGCATATGGTTCCATGTACATTTCGCTCACAGTACAATTACTTCAAGAACCAGAAGCTATTAATTCTTTAATTTTGTCAACTATAATAATATATAGAAAAGTAAAATTTTAAAAAATATAATTATTTAATTTATTATATTATTAATTAATAAATTAATTAATATTTTTACTCTTAAAACTTATTTTAAAATTATTCTAAATAAATAATTTCTTTATTTATTAAAAGAATTTATTTAAAACGTTTGTTAACAAGATCAAATATCAAATTAAATATGATCGCGTTCACATTTATATGGTGAATCGAGATTTATAGGCATCCTGGTATAATCGAGTGGCCAAGACTCTCCTAGCCACATTATTCTTGAGGTATGATCGCTGTATAAATCAGTAGACAATGGATGAATCATTACTGAAAAATTACCATGATTTTGCATAAACCAAGGGATTACTTTCCATATGTCAGTATAATTACAACACGCATAGAAATTTCCTGTAGGGAGATGTGCAAATGGTTCCATGTACATTTCGCTCACAGTACAATTACTCCAATAACCAGAAGCTATTAATTCTTTAATTTTGTTTCTTTTCATTTGATATAAACTTATTATAATTGTCATAAAAATTTATAATGAATTTGACAATTACCTTAGCAATTTAGCCAAAGATACAATTTTGTTTACTCGACTGAAAGAAAAGGATGTGTAAATGATATCCTATTCTTGTGCCCAAAACATTGTTCTCTTCATGTCCATTGTCTCTTTTACCATCACTGGCATTGACAGTAATGGCGGGTTTACATATTACAGTCGATACTAAAATAGCCAAAACCCAAACAAAAAACATTAAATTTGATTTAACGATAGTAATGACCAAAAAATAATGATCTTGTAAATTTTGGTAATGTATATATATAAATTTTATTCGACTAAAATTAAGCAAATTCTCATTTAGCAGATTTATTTGTACCTAGATTATCACTTGTAAAAGTAGTTTTTACACGTTGAATTAATTTTTTTATTTAATATAAAAACATGTTATAAATTTTAATGTTTTCCAGATTTAACTAACAAAAGTCAATTCAAAAGAAAAATAATATTCTGTAATAAAGATTTTAATAATTTTAAAAATTATACTAAACTTTCATCTAGCACACAAAATAAATAAAACTTTAAATTCTCAAAAGAGCTTTACATACTAAAATCAAAATGTTCAAGAGCATTTTTTATTTATTCTTTAATATTTGTTTAATTTTTAGACAAATAAATTACTTTTAAAAATACAATAATAAATTTTCTTTATAAAAGTACTATTTTATATGAAATCTGAACAGGCAAATAGTCAATCTTCATACAAACAAATTTTATTTGGGAAGTCTTCGTATAGCAGTTGGAATGGAATCTCTTATTCCTTTCATTATTTTAATGGGTTTAATAAAATTGATCCTGAATAAAGCAGAGGTCACCAAAAAACCGACATAAAATAAGACACTTATAGTATTTAACCCCTGAAAGATAGTTGTTCCTAATTTTTCTTGGCCATTTATTTCCATTAATTCGATTGAAAGCATTACTTACTTTATGAAGTAATGGCGTTAAGGCCTCTCTTAAGAGGAGTTGTTCCTTTAATTCAATGACATCTGACTCATATGTATGATGCATTTAGAAGATTGAATTTAAATCATCTTAAATTAGAATATAATATATTTGTAACTCTCTCTTAATTTCGTTCTCTCCCTCGGAATCATAATTATAAACTTACTAATATGGAGCACTTGGTATAGAATACTATATAATACTTCATATACACCAATATTTAATGAGGCATAAAGTTGTTTGCTAATATTCTTGCGGTTATTGAGAGAAAATAAGAGATCTCGATTTTTATTGTTGTTTTTCTAAACTATGGAATATAATTTGAACTTAAATTATCTTGGACATTATATTAATTAAGTTATTTAAAATTGAATAATTTCTACCTTACTTACTATTAATTAAATGGTAGATTAGTATTAATAAAATGGGGAAATAAATTTTAATCATTATTTGCTTCATAGGAGTGAATGAAATTGCTCGTAGAAAAATTAAATATTGAACTATTTAATTAGTTTTTCATTGTAAATCTAAACAAGATTTAAGGCAAAACCTATAATCCCTACATTTATGTGCTTCTATCAATACAATATGATATCAAGTTAATTTAGTCCAGATAAAAATATAATCTAGCATTTTAAAAAGAATTCCTATGTTAGTTAGGTTTCCTATGTTCCTAGCACTTTGTAATTGGTTATGTGAGTGATTTACTAAAATGAGCTTGACTTACAGGGAAACACAATTGTCTATTAGATTTGCACAAATGAGTTTTAGATTGGCATAAATGAATGTAACAAAAACACAAATGTAAATCACAAATTTTGCTCTCACGAGTGTAGGGGTCAAACGGTAAATATTCAATGCTGTAATACTGCTTTTGAAATGTTCTAGTCATTGAAACGAACAAATTACTAATTGACCACTTTTATGACCGACCACCATTTCTCGGGATATTGGCCTCGGGAGAAAATTAATCGTAAACTAACAATAAATTATATTTAATCTAATAATATGCAGTTATATTCATAGCTTTTTAAGTAATTTGACTTTCATTTCTGTTCAGTTGACATTCATTTTTGTAAATATAATTTTATTTCATTTCATTTTGTTTCATCTAATATTCAAATGTTTTTCCATGTAAATCGATTTATCTTATCATTACAACACCCATAGTATCGGTCAAAGTTTTAAAAATAAACCTTCACCAAAATTGAATTTTAAATTATTGACTCAAACTCAGAATTTAAATAATGTTTTAACAAAAGTTGTCCATTTATTCTGTCCTAATCTGAACAGACCGCTCTAAACCTCTATCAGTCAATCATTTTTTTAATAATATAAAACGATTGGATTGACCATTGTTATACCAAATAAAGTTAATTGTTCAGAAATTAATCACTAACCGTTTGTTTCCTAAACTAATAATGTCTATTTTCTGACCACTCGGTATTCCCTACAATATAATACATTATAAATATTTGAGAAAAATTTCAATTAAAATAACAAAAACATCTGTTAAATTTTATTTATTCCAAATATTAAGAGAATATCTAAAATTTATATAAAATTCTTGAAAATATTCAGAGATGTGTCATATATTTGTTTTAATTATCAGCATATTTTTACTTTTGGATCTTATATCAACTATTCTACACAGTTACAAGATAATTAATGAGAGTCACATTATTTGTGAATTTTCTATTATTAAAAGTTTGGCCCAATTTTTTCGAAATCATAAACGAATGAAAACAAAGGAAAGTAAAGGAAATCACTTCAAGAATCCAAACCAATTATTTAATTTGATGAAAGTTTTTTCACAATTCGTAATAATTTGGTTTCACTTTTATTTTGTAATAAACAAAACCTATTTAATTAATAATAAGAATAATGAAAAAACACCTGAATTTCCCTTTATATTAGCTTTTATAGGAAGAATTGTATTCGTTATTTTTCTATCATTATTAGGAGTAAGTTCAGGATCATGGTACTTTAGAAAAGTGCTCAATAATAAAGATTCAGACCTTAAATTGATTCCACGGTTTCTTATAGAGCGCTATTTAATGATCGCTCCTTTTTATTATATTTTTATATTTTTCTATAACTATTATATCAAACATTTGGTATCACAAAATATATTCAATGAAGAATTTAATAGGAACTGCACCAAAGCTATTATTCCGAATATTTTGTTTTCCGTTAATTTTGTTGCACCTACTGAATCGGTAAGCTAACAATCTATATCTTTATAAGTATTTCAAATAATTTAATTAAATGTATAACATAATTGAAAATTATTAAATTTATTTATATAATATTATTTTAAACAGTGCTTGATTTGGGGATGGACTTATCATGTTTATATTCAATTATTTTCCTTGACACCTTTATTATTCTATACATTCAGACGGTAATTATCTCGAAAATAAATTAAAGATAAAAAATTTTTTTAAATTTATTACTTTCTTAGTAATTTCATCGCAGGAATTATAACAACAATTACTCTAAATATTATTTTTATTTCAATTAATTTCTATTTATTTTATTCAAATGGATTTACGACACATTGTTTGATAAATGACGCCATATTTACGACAAAATATAATCCATGGTCAGCTTATATGTGAGTTTTATAGTATTTTAGTTAACATTTAATTTCTTATTTTTTTAAATTTCAGTTTAGAAAAAAGTTATATAACTTTAATTCATCAAAAACCGTTTATTTATGGGCAAGCTTATTTCAATGGAATATTTTTTGCTTATTTAATTGAACATAAAATGCTGAAAAATATGTTCAATGACCAATTTACCAAGATTGTTATTAAATTATTAAAATTTCTAGCAATTGTTAGTTTCATAATTGCAAATTATAGAGGAGTGTTGTGGTCAACTCTCCCCTTATTCAGTGCATTTGAATCTAGTTTGTTTTATTTTGTTTACTCTATTATTTTCTTATATCAATTAATAGATCTTGCACAAAAGAAATTCTGGTTAAATAACTTTGCAACAATATCTTTTTTTATTTATATGAGGAAACTATTAAAAGTTTCCTATTTAATTAATCCTGTTCTATTAACAATTTTAGTTGATTTAAAGCCAGAAATGGATATAAACAATTCATTAATGATTTCAATGCTTTTATTATTTTTTGTTATAAATTATTTCATTTCATTTATTATACATATTCTGATTGAAGAGCCTTTAAATGGTTTGAGTGACAGAATTATTAAATATTTGTTTGAAACACAAATTAAAGTCTTGTAATTAAATAACAGTAATATGCAATAAATGACCAATATAAATTTAATCAATTCAATCGTTTTAAGAATTCTTTTATTAAAATATTTTAACTAGTGTATTCATCCTATTTATATTAAGCAAGCACATTCCTTTCATGAATAAATTTTGTATTGAAATTTCAAATCCTATCTAAAAATTATAAATATTGTGCTTGTTACTAATCAATAACTCTTATGTCTTTAACTCTCTTTATGTTTATTTAATAATAAGCCATAATAGAGGGAAAGTATTGGTAGAATTTTTATAATTAGTGGAAATATAATTATTAGTATAATTTGAATAAACTCACTTTTTTCAAAATTACAACAACTTGAGTGACAACAATCTTGCTGAAATTGCTGAGGCTTTCGGTAAATATCTAGTTATCTTCTTCAGAGCAAATTGAGTGACAAATGATCCCTTATTTTGCAGTTGAGGCCAACTTCACAGATATTTGGGAGTAGTTGTCATATGATCATAATTAGCACTAAAGTGTTTGGTATCAAAACTTTTATTTATACTCATAAATTCCTTGTTCTTTGGGACTGAGCTGTAAGGGAATGGGAATTTATGATTATAAACAAAAATTCTGATACCAAACACCTAATTTCTTTTGAATCACTTGAGATATTTTATTAAAACTGGGTACAATAATGCAGTATTTAATTATGCATTAAATTTGAAGTTTCATGAAAATTAACTTAGTAGAATTTGTACAAGATCAATTCGAATTTTCAAAATTTTGAAATTTACAAGCTTATTTTTTCTAATTTAATGAGAATATTGAAAAACAAAAAACACTTATCAAATCAATTTTGATCTAGATTATTAAAAACATAAAAATAATATAATATCTATAATAAAATTTTAAATACAAAACATTATAGAAAATATTGAATAACTAAAAAAATAAACTAGCTTGATTAAAAAAATTTTATTCTCATAAAAGGACCTTGCCCATTAAGAACGTATACCCAGATCCATGAAAAAATCAAAAATGCCTCAACGTGAGTCGATTCTAAATTTAATTAGCTTTCGAATGGTATAAAAATTTTTGACCTAGGTCAACCCAAAAAACGGCCAGGTCAATTTGAAGTTGACAA
>JAQFZM010003752.1:0-10567 GCA_034695785.1 Galumna obvia
TCGCCATTTTTCTGGGCCTCTAATAACTCATAAATAGTTTCGATAGACTTTTGATCCTTTAATGACATCATATGTGAATGTATACATCCTCCATATATTGACATTAATATAAGCGAAAACATAATCCATAGTATTATCAGAAATTTAAAATATATTCCGGAATTTGAATTCATATTAATTTGTTGTTTGAGAAGAATCTGAAGAAATAACCAAAAAATATCTGTTTTTTGAATATTTTCAAAGAGATTACAAACAGATATTAATAACGAAAGTGAAACTAATAAACAGATCCAAATCTTGTAATCAAATGGAGATATCAGTGAAAGTGAATGAAAATTTTGTTGTTTTAAAGGTATCGTAAACGTAACCTCAGTTATAGTGTGTGGTTGTGTGTAGTCCACCACTTGTGCCCTTTCACTTGTAAGTGATAGAGTACCTAGACCTATATCCGCCTCCTATACGAAATATTTTAACAAAATATATTATGACTTAAACAAAATAACCTTAACTCCTTACTTTGCTCAATACTTTACCAATAATTCCATTCCACGAACCATTCGGTAATTTTTGTCCCCAAATAAAATTGCAGTCAATTATATTAAACGTAAAGTTTAAACTTTTATTCAAAATATAAATAAAATTTGATTCAAATCCTTTTAATAAATTCATTTCATTCCAATGAATATATGGCGGCACCTTTTTCATAAAGAGGAATTCATAAAATAAATACGATTTATTTCCTTAAGATTACCTTGTTTGTTGCGATTTTCAATAATACCGCCATTTAGAACTTTTGACAATTTATATATTCAATTTATATAAAAAGTTATCTAAATCTTTAAATGTTTATAACTTGAAATAATGTTATAATAAATAATGAAAATAATTATTTTGAACAAACTCTCTACTTAAGTTTTGGTTACAATAACATTGTTTTTATCATAAATACAAATAAAAATGATTAGATATTATTGATCTAGTTTAGTAATTGATTTTATATTAATTAAAATATAAACACAAAATTATTACTAGATCATTTTTATTTATTGTGAAAACTAATCCATAAAATTACAATTTTTTGAAAAATAATTTTAGAGAAAATAATTTTAAAAATAATAATTAAAAGAAATTAAACAAACAATTGAACAATAGCAAATCTGTAATCAAAAATTTAAGAATAATAATCTTATGAATGATCAGGTTAATTCTGTGACTAATGTTTCACATGTTTATTATTCAATTTCGAAGTAGAAACTCCTATCAGATCACCAGTTATTAGAGCCGGTTTCTGTTCAGGAAGCAAAGTCTTGTATAGAATTTGGAGTTATAATAAATTAATCTTGCTAATTGTTTAGGTTCACAAATATTGCTGCTATCAAATTCTCCTATCTCTCCACTCAGTTTATGGGATGCAATAAGAGATCACTTTTTTGTGATTTCAGTTTCAAATTGTGCCGAAGAAGGATTCAGTTGTAGTCTGAAAGCTTCACAAATACCAAAGTTTTTGGTCTACTATACCATTGTGTCAATTGTAAGTTACGACTTACTTCTCTTTTTAAATAGAGATCTTAGGGTTAAGAGAAAAGGAAATGACTGACAAAATAATTAAACACAAAACTATTATTATAATACATTAAATAATATTATTCTCTTTGTTTGTCCTTGTTTCTTTATTCAAAATAAATCATTAGAGAAATTAATTTACTTGAATATTGAACTTGGTGAAAAATAATTTAAAAGGAAAAGATTTGGCATTTTCTATATATAACAGGAATTAATTCTTACATAATCTACTATTAAAAGAGACAACTCAGAATTTATTAAATAATCCTTGATCATTGTTGCGTTCGACTCAAAAAAGGAATTGATGAGAATTTTTACATATACATGCCATATATATGCCTAAATGCAAAGGATTAACTCTGACTTTAGCTAAGTTAATCTTATAATTAAAAGTTTGGTAATAGTAATACATTAAAAAAACAAGAAAAATACATATTTACAGACATATAAACGACGGCACAATAGAACTGACAGTTAACAATAGAAAAAATAACATAAACAATAGACAAATATAAACATATGGACATTACAAACAATAAATGCACATAAATACATAATTAAAAGATAAGATGAAAAAGGTTGGGTTGGCAAACGGGTGGCTTGGTGCTAAACGAATACATATACTACACTTACTATGTATATGTAGTGAAAAATTGATACCTTACTACAGAATAGGTAAGTGATGTTTCCTTAGCTTACAATAACGACTATATTTTTGTTTACGAAAAACCTGTTTCCGCAGACAAGATTTTCATTTTGAATTTAGCATCATCAAAATTAATATATTTATAGTTTATCTCATAATTGAAGGGTTTAAGATAAAGCAAAATTTATTCAATTAATTAAATAATATTGGGTCATATCAGTTGAAAGGTAGTTTTTATATAATCAAATTTTGGAAGTTAATCTTAAAAAATTTGATTTTATTCTAAATAATAGTTGTATAAAATTAAAAACATTAATTTTAAATCTTTAATTTTACCTATCTAGTTTTTCAAAATTTAATTTATTATATGGATAAATAAAGTTGAAAATAACTGGCTTAAAACTTAAAATTCTATCCTTTTTATTTGATTTTAGTTTTAAAGAAAAACTCATCTAGCATAATATGATTAACAAATATTCTAGACTTAGTTTATCTAGAATTGAAAAATATCTAGTACAACTTTAATCAAAATGCCACAACTTTAAAAAATGGTCAAAAGTTGAACCCCCATTTCATTTGAAAAGTTGTTTTAATATAATTAAATTTTGAAAATTATGCTTCAAATATATGGTTTTGTTTTAATTAATATGTGATGGATAGTGTTTAAAATGCTAACAATTTTAAAAGGGTTTATTTTGTAATTGGATACAACAATTTAAAATAATTAATAAATACCGAAATTGGAGGTTGTTCAACTTTTGGCCATTTATTAAAGTTATAGCTATATAATTAAAGTTCTACTATATATTTTTCAAATCTAGATAAACTATTTAGTCTAGAATATTTGTTCATCATTTTATACGAAATGAGTTTTTTCATTAAAATTAAAATCAAACAAAAAGGTTAGAATTTTAAGTTTAAGGCCAGTTATTTTCAACTGTTTTTATTAATATTATGAATTAAATTTTAAATAACTTGATAGGGAAAATTAAAGACAAATAATTGAGCTTTTTAATTATATACAAATATTATTTAGAATATAATTGAATTTTTAAAATTAACTTCCAAAATTTGATTATATAAAAACGACATTTCAACTGATATGACCCAATACCTTAGGTTTTATTTTTATTGTGAATACGAAAATAATGTTTCTCACAAACGGCAAGAAGTGTAATAATTAAAATTTGGATATTTTGATTCCCAATAGTGCAGATCTCTCTGTTGTGTTAGTGCCTATAAGTTAAGCCACAGGCCGACCGACGAGTGTTCCGGTGGTGTTTTATGTGTTTTGTTTAAATAAAATCAATTGTTTTATAAGTTTTTTTGTGTTTTGTGCGACTCATCTGAGCCCTTTCCAGTCCATTAACGGTCCCCTTAAGAGTGGGTATTTTGGGCTCCACTCTGAATCTACCATTTGGAAAGGTCTTACCCTCATTCCCCATATTTATATATTAAATCTATATACAGTAAATCCCAATTAGTTTTCTCCATTTTAAAAATGCCTTTCGAGTCTAAATTGAATCTTTACCTTATCTATAATACAATATAAGAGTATAACATTAGGCATTAAAAAGCCCTCAAATTTTGCTCTCACGAGTGTGGCACCCAATCGGTAAATAATCAATGCTGTAATTTTGCTTTTTATATGTTCTACTCATCGAAACGAACAAATTACTAATTGACCACTTTTCTATCCGGCCAATAGTTCTCGGGAATTTGACTTAGGGAATAAAATAATTGTATATAAATTGTAAATTGATTATAAAATTTATACATGGTCAAATTGAAAAATTAAAATAACCATCTTAAAGAAAATCAAAAATACTTTTAGAATATGTCAACCATTTTTTGGTCAGTGGACAACTTCGGGAAAACTATGAATGTTTTGTATCTATTTTGTTATACGCGTAAAGTTTCTGCTAAGACGCGAAAGTCATTTGTTAAAAATAGAGCCGACGCGAAAGGAATTGGTTAAATGCAAAACCCAATAGTGATTTACTGTATAAAAATTTTTAATATATTGGTTTAAATAATAATAAATACAATTATTTAAAATTTGATTTATAATTCATGTATTTTTATAAAATTTAAATTTATCCAGTTCTTGGTCAACCTCACCCTCTTTTATATCAACATTGAAATTCAAACCAATATGATCACGAGTATTGCTCCTAGTCTAAATATAATTAGACCACATTGTTTTGCTTATATATACTCTATTATATTCTTTAATATAATCATCAATGGAGTTTAAATAATGAGCAAGAGTGTTTTCATTTTGATAAGAACTAAATGCTTGGGCATTCTTTCCGACAGTTCTGAAGAACACTCCGCGGAGTACACTCGAGTGGAAAACCCACTTTAATTTATTTTTGGTTCAGATTATTTGGCAGTGAGTCTTAGAACTGCCTTAAAATAATTGTATTCATTAATTAGATAAAATAGCTTAAAATGAAAATATATGTGATTTTATTATTTTATTTATTTATTTTAATATTTTTATTTAAAATAAATTTTAATTTTCAAACAAATTGTTTATTAACTTTATTTAGTTAAACGAAAAAAAAATTTATTTAATAATATTGAGCCCAAAAGCCATCACATGTTTTGTCAAATAAATTATTGAAATATTTATCAGAATATTCTGGATTTAAGTCTTTGATTTTAATTATTGAATTGTTTAGATTAATAGTTTCCCAATAGTTTGGAAATGTAATGAATTTGTGCCAATTAAGTGGTTTTCTATAATTAATATAATAATTACTTTAAATTAAATTAAACTACTATTGTTAGTATTAAATTAAGTAAATTAAGGCTATTCTTGATAAAATTCGGGTCAAATACCTTTTAAAACCTTGCCTTATAATTTTTTTTATTCACAGACCTAAAGATAGGGTTTCAAAATAATAAGGTTACCCTATTTTAACGATTTTAAACTTAAAGAGAGTATTAAGGTAACCCCTTGTTCTTTCCTGATTCTTACCCAAATTTAGCGAAATTAGTCCAATACGTCTGTACTTCTATTATGAAATCTCTGTCCAATTTCAAAGTGTTCCCATCCAATAAGGCATTTCCAAAAATAACGGCAATATCACCGGCATGTGGTACTAAATTACCGTATTGTAATGCATATGTCATTTCATAAAAGTAAAAGTTTGTATTCAGTTTCGTGCGTTGAGCGTATCGTTTGACAAACAGATATGTCGGACACTTTAAAGCGATATCACCCAAAAAATCGAAGTATTTCTGTGTAATAGCAGTGGAATCGCTGTCAGAGATATTTCTTAAATAAAAGTCAGTCGTCTTTTCGATATTTATGTTATGAAACAAATCATTAGTTCTGTTGACAAAATTTTTGTAGTCTTCTCTATTGGATATTATCAGAGGAAGTGCTCCTTCATCATTTGTAATTCCAGATAATATATCTAGATCTTAATATTAACTTTTTTTAAAAATATTTAATTTATTTATAAACACAATAATGCACTTATATTTAATCATGTATATTTGATAATATAATATTTGATATTTAAGGGTTACTAAACTTGACAAAATATTCATAATTAAATTGCCCACATGTAAATATGTTAAATATCATGGTTATATATGAATAATCAAGAAATAAAATAATGAATAAAAATATTCTTAGTAACTAATGAATTATATTATATTCTAAGGATATTACTATAAAAAGGAATTTTTTTAATTATACAATGTACTATTTATAATATTTAATCTTGCTAATTTTAATAATATTTGAAACAAACCTCTATTAAAATTATTTGATTCCAATGAAGTCTTTGCAGAGAATGGGAGAAATTCTGTTCCAAAAATAGGAAACGTTATTGTATTCATTAGATGTACAAAAGAGTTGAAATCAGCCCTTTTTAAACACTTTAACCACTGGTCGTCGTCGGGACAGTTGAAACTCTTTGCTATTTGTTTTGCATTATTTAATGCCTCCTCTTTACTTACGGGAGGTATGTCTTTGTTCCACAAAACAGACCCGCTCTGCATAATTGCTCTTTTAAACAAACCCTTAGATTTTGGTGACAATATGTGTGCGGACACACTACAACTGCCGGCACTCTCACCAAAAATTGTGATCTGATTCTTATCGCCGCCAAACAAATGAATGTTTTCTCTCACCTGAAGAACAAATTATTAGAAAATCATTTTATGTAATACTTATTCGAACCCATTTTAGGGCTAAGAGTTGGTCAAAGAGCCCAACATTTCCGGGGGCAGACTCTTCGCCGCCATAGAGAAAACCAAACGGACCTAATCTATAATTGGCCGACACAAACACCACATCATATGTGGATAAAACAGATCCACTAAAAGTGTCTAAAAATATGGATCCAAAGCTAAATCCTCCGCCATATATCCAAAACATAACAGGCTTTGGATGTGACACATCTTTTGGCGCCCATATGTTGAGGACCAGACAGTCTTCACTGATTTTCATATTTGGGTCATTGAATTGAGTTTTGTTTGGGCCAACGATTTGGATACAAGAGTTTCCTGGTTTAGTTCCATCGATGATTCCCTAAATAAGATGCAAAATATAGAAAATTATCTAAAATTAAATAATAGGTTTACATCTCTTGACTTTTGTAATGGTTTTGGTTTTGCGAATCTGAGTTCACCGATAGGTGGTTCCGCATAAGGAATGTTTAAAAATTGATTAATTGTTTTATTTAATATATTTAATGACTGTCCTCTCACTAAACCAGAAGTTGTATTAACTTCAATGACATTATCTAACAGTTGAGAGACAACAGAATCGACGGCCAAAATAAAAATCAATACTTTTATGGCTTTCATTTCACTCTTTATTTTTAATATTTCGAAACGCTTGAAGTCTAATCGTTTTATACCAAATATTCCAGATTTGAAATGATCAGGACAAATTGAATTATTTTAATAAATATTCAATAATACAGATGTGAAACCTTTTAAAAATATCTTGAATAAATTTATATTTCACAATTTATAAATTATAATCCCTTAAAAATTTGGCAAGATTATTCTTATGAAAACATTTTTTAACTTTGGACTCAATTTGGAGCCAAAAGTCTATAAATATATTTACTTCAATAACAATCAATATATTGAATGCTATTATCTTAATAATAATCTAAATGTTCTAGCTCATATGGCTTTGTTCATTTAGTACGTACGCAGACATGGGGGGAGGGGGTCTAGCCAAAAGCGTATGAAATAGTATGATATTAGGGGAGGGGGTATCACCATTTGCGTACGTACCTTAAAGAGGGGGGGGGGTCAAATTTTTAATAAAAGTTTATCATAGATAACGTGTAGATAAAAAGTTTAAAATAGTTTTATTCCGTTAAAACCTGCAAAATGTGCACTAAACCCCAAAAAGTACATCAAAACCCCCGATGCACACCCATTTAACCCTCTCAATTGAAACCTATGATGAACTCAGCTCATCTTTTCAGCAATCAACAAACCAAACTTTTATTAAAAAATTTATCTTACTTTTTACACAATTTTTAAGTTTGACACAACTGTTGGTATGACAAACAGTACTGTTTCGATAACGTTTGTTACCCTTATTACACTTGAAATAATATGAAAGCATAGTATAATATATGAAAGCAAAGAATTCTTATATTTTATTTTTAAGTGTTTTGCTTTTTATGATAAAGAATAATTCGTTGGTTTAATGTGATATGATTAGTGTTCGCAAAAGAGAAATTTCTGAGAAATTTTCTATGAGAAACTTTCTAGAAATTTTTCACTAAAATTTCCTTAGAGAAATTTTATATATTTAATGGGATTCCCATTATTTTTAACTAAAAATAACGTAATTCATGTACACAATGATTAAATTTTAGCGCCAAAATAAGCGATAAATACTACGTTACTTAGAAATATATCCAATTTAGTGTTTTATAGATAATAATAATGAAACAAGTTAATAATAAATAAATTTATTAAATCTCCTTTTATGGTTATATTTGAAGAGCAATCTGGGTCCCATTTTCATTATATAGGGTGATTAAATCAGTAAAAAATTTAAAAACGAAATACTGCTGCCATATTAAGAAAACTTATTAAATATTTATTTTGAAATCATTAATAATAATTGTCAAAGTTATAATAGACATGCTTTTTTATTATCTTCCATGATTTACAGTTCATAAATTGTTGAATCTTTTAATGTATAATTACAGGCATGGCCAAACCTTTCGGTTCTAGGGGGTATTAGGGGAGGGTATTTTGCTCCGGCCTAGGGGGGTATTAGGGAGTTATTTTGAAAATGACCATAAAATTCCTAAAAACGCATAAAACGTCGTTTTTACGCTGTTTTCTGATGTATATAAGTATAATTAGTCATATTTTAACGTGTTTTATCAAAATTTAGGCATAAAACTATAAAATTTTGACAAAAATTGCATTTTTCAAAATTTTCTAAAAAAAATTTCACCAAATTTTTAACTTAAAAACTGTAAATTTGACGTTTTTACGCGTTTATATTAAGTTTTAAGTTATTTTTCATAAAAATTACAGCTTTTTACTTAATTTTCTCTTAATTTTTACTATTTTCCGAAAATTTTTCCGGATTTTTTGTCTATTATTTCCCTTTTTCTCTAGGGGGAGGGGTACCTTACTTTTCGTTCTAGGGGGGGTATTTTCCCAAATTTTTCGCTCTAGGGGGTATTTTGAAATACCCCCCCAGTTAGAAAATCCATTGGGCATCCCTGATAATTTACTTTCAATAGGATTCCTATTTATTTAATTTTAATATGAAAATCCCATTTAGAGAAATTTTTTAGAAACTTTCTTAAAACTTTCTAGTCAATTATCGAAATATGAGAAATTTGCAAACTTTAGATATGATATACTTTTATAATGTTTCAAGTGTTTTTATAAAAATGAAATTTAATTGAAAGTTCAAATTCTAAATTATATCTATTATACTTGATATGGTATCTTTGGTATTATTTTTTTAACTAACTACAGTTCTCATTCTGTTGAGTAAACTACCTCGGTGTTATGGGATTAGTTAACCCAATCGATTATTTAACTCAACTGATAAATAATATAATGTATAATATTTACATATTTGGCTGACTTTACTTTCAAAAGTTTCAAATTTTTCATAATTTCCTTCTCATTTAAAAAATACGGGTAATATTTGCATAATTCTTAAGATTGTAATCCTTAAGAATTTCTTTACTTAGTACACCATTTTTCACTACATTTACATAGAAAGTGTAGTATATGTGATCGTTTTGCACCCACCCATCGGTAATTTTTATAACTATTTTAGATTTAAAGCTATAAAATTTATAAATTCTTTAGATTTTATAAATAATTATAACATTTATAAAATTATAGAGTATAATAGATGTAAAAATATATCAAATACATTATAATATGTTGTTTTTATTACTTTTATATAACAAAGATATAACATTCAATACCGTAATATAACATGAAAATACTGTTTTTGCAGGAATAGCTATAAGGAGGTATAGGGGAGGGTATTGTGGCTATAAGAATGGTATAGGTGATATACCCCCTTGGCATGAAATTTTTTTTTACATATAAATGCAATAAAAAGCTGGGCCCTTATAAACTATCTTATTTTTTGAACTAGCTCAAATTTGATACATTTTCTCGAATTCTAGACTTAAAATAAATTAATTTAAAATGATTTCGAATTAATTTAATATCACAAATCTAGAATTAATTTTAAAAGGAAAACGAATGAAGTTTACTTAACAAACCTAACATATTATACACTTTAAGAGTCATATGAAGAAATCGGTAAATCAAAAATAGTCCATAATATCGCTTAGTTCATGTGATCTGTCATTAAAATCAATAGGTTTTTAGTAGATTTGGTTTAAGTTCAAAATTTAAACAAATGCCATATCATGATAGTTTCTTTAAGTTTATTGTAATTGACTAAATTGCAAATAATAACTAGTGACGTCATTAATATGTAATATTTTATAGAATAAATAACTATTTAAATAACTATTTTACTATTTTTCACTACGTTTACGTAGTAAAATGTAGTATATATACCCACCCACCCATTAAACAGGTTCATCCACTCATTATACAGGCCGACCCACCCATTAAACCGCCCCAACCATCCATTCTTCAGGCTAATTCATCCATTATACAGGTTCATCCCCTCATTATACCGGCTTATCCACCCATTCTAAAAGCTGTATCACCTATTAAACAGGCCCAAATATCAATTCTACAGGTCTACTCAACTATTTTGCAGGGATTTACACCCAATCTACAGGCTTAACAATGTAGGCTGTGCTATCCTTTTCAGAAGATCCACTCTTTTGTTAATAACGG
>JAQFZM010003753.1:0-10565 GCA_034695785.1 Galumna obvia
CCATTAATAACATAATGAAAGGAATAAGAGATCCCATTCCAACTGCTATCACAAGACTTCCCAAATGGATTAAAAAGAAATATTTCCCACTTTTTCTTCAGTCAAACATAACATCCCTCTCACACGCCATGGAAGAGGTCGGGAATTGTAATACTATTTGTAATCCTATACCGAAACCCACTTTTATGAGGGAAACAGAGATAGGAAGGCGTCAGTTCGAGGTTTTTCGTTATGACAACGGTTTGGATATGTCTTCGGTCATCAGTAAAAGCAAAAATTTTTTCTATGAATTGTGGTATGACTTAAATGACTCCGGATATTGTTCGCCATATGTTACCACTTATTGACATTAATTTTTTATTTAATTAATAAATGCTTTCAATAAAATGAACTCAAAAACTAATTACTAAATATAATTAACATTTTTTTAAACATTAAATAAATAGAAAATTCTTTAATAAAACTTTAATAAACTCAGAATTATATCTATTTTAAAGAATTGAATTTAAGTTCTCTTTCAGTAAATAATTTATTTTAGATGTAATAAAATATTTGCGGTTTTATTGTAATATATTCTGCTCTCGATTTTGGTCAAACCTAACGGAGAGCTAATTGTTGGTCATAGAGATCAACATATCCGGGAGCGGACTCACAGTCACCAAAAAGCAATCCTAAAGGATCTAATCATTAGCTGACTTACACGACAACCACATTGTGTACCGACAGAACACAAATGATTAAAAATATTTAAGTTTGAGAACATATCAAAGGAATTCACAATTTATTTGTTATTCATTCCTTCTCTCATATTCTTCTAAGAAATGTTTACATCTCTTTAATGGTATAATATTTTCCTTTTACTTATTTTACTTCAATAAATATTGTATTTTATTACAACATATTATCATTACTTTGACGTCACGGGAATAAACGGAGGAAAACGGTAGGGAACGGGAGGGATGGAAAATAGGAACGGGACTTAGATTTCATAATTAAAGTTCTTATTTCCTAATATTTAAAAAACTATTGTTTATGTGTGTACCAGAGTTAAACATGACCAAGGTACTTACCTTGATCATTTCAATTGTCTCTTTACTTCAAAATAAAATCTAATGAAATACAAAACAAATATTTTTGTCAATTCGTTGAATACAAATATTTAATTCATTTTCTCCAAGAGTTTAATCAGTGGTAAACAATATTTATAGCTTTTAATCAAATATTTATTAAAATTAATAGAAATTATAGAAATATTTCTTCAAAATTCAATTAAAACAAATAAACGACACATAATTAGCAGCAATTCCTACGTCTGGGGCTCTCAGAGGGGTCACCAGCTGTCAACTCGTCCGCTATCGTTAGTCCTCTAAACACAAGAAAATAACACAAAAAAAACATTAAAACAAAACTCAAATAAAACTCATAAGAGTTGACACTAACCGTTGACCAGAACCAGAGATAGTGGACCGGGTCTTAACTTGAGTCTGTTCTTGAATTGTTTGGTTGTGTGCAATCATTTCTAAAAAATAAAAATGTTTTAATAATTGAAAAGAAAATAATTGAAAACAATAATTGAGCCCTACTTTTGGCCAAATCAAGAAAGAGTTCATCGATTCCGCGGTTAGTTTTGGCGGACGTACAGTAATGGGAGGCATTGGCCGACTCCGAGTACTGCTGTGCCTCAGCTATCAGTTCATTGGCTAATATGTTATTCTGTTGTTGGGCTGACAACAGGTCAGTCTTATTGCCGACAATCGCCAGAACAACATTATTGCCACGAATTTTACGCAACTCTTTAACCCAATTCTTGACTTTTGAGAGGGAGTCGGCGTCCGTCACATCATAAACAAGAAGTGCTCCGTTTGAGTCCCGATAATAGATTGGAATGAGTGCATGGAATCGCTCCTGACCTGTAATTTATGGTAAACTACTCAGTAATTTACAAATTTCAAGGCAAAGGGATTGTGTGAAGTGACCTGCGGTGTCCCAAATCGCTAACTCCACTCTTGTGTTGTTTATTATCAACTTTTTTGTCTGAAACGAGGCCTGAAGTGTGGAGTCGTGGCTATCACTACAACCATTGGTCAAAAAAACAGAGAGATATTAGAGTTAAGACAATCAATGATTGGATCAGTTGTTAGAGAAAGAGTCAAATTGTGTGAAATTTACGTGAATTTGTTGAGACAATATCTGAGGACAAGTGATGTCTTTCCGACACATCCTTCGCCTAATAAGACTATTTTGAACTGTTGTTGACTTAATTGACTTGAATTAGAGGACATTCTTCTTGTGGTTATCCAACAATAAATACACAAATCTCACTTAAATTAATACTTAAAAAAAATGTTTGACTTATTTTTATTGTTTTGTTTACAAAAATCTTAAGTTAAAAACATTGAACGCAATGACTCTTTTGTCGCTCTAATGAAACACAATTTAATGTGAAATGTTTTTTATGAAATTAAATCTCAAAATAAAAATAACTATAATTTTAAAAATAATTTCTTTTAATTTACAAAATAAAATATAATTGAAATTTAGTTCAATTAAAAAGTTGTTAACATTTAATGCAATCAAATTAATGCCCACTTTTATGAGTGCGCACGCGTTGTAACCAAGGTATACACAATGGGCAAGGTGTAACAGGTGTCACTATTGAATCTAACATGTTTATTTAATAGTTTTTCAGTTGATAATAATATATACAATAAATATTTGTAAAATTAACTTGTTCAATTATTTTAATTTTATATTAATTTCGAAATTAACTAGTTATAATAAATTATTAGTAGAATACCTTGCAACTATTAAACTAGGATTACAAGAATAGATTAATGAATTGCCACTTGAAAAAAAACACGTATACACCTGTAATCATGTGCTTGGTTACTGATTCTCAGCAATTTCATCATGCAAGAAGTATCAATTAACCAAGCTTATTTAACCGAAACATCAAACAAGGTAATTATTCCAGTCCAATAAATTCAACAAGCATAATTTTTAAAAATTCAATTTTATTTCCTTTTAAAAGAATTACATAAAGAAAAACATGTTAATCAACATTAACTTGATAAGAATAAAAATAAATCATTGAAAAAACTTGATAGAGCATTAACCAAGATATCCATAACCAGTATCAGAGCCGTAAACCTGTTTTTTAAAGTGAAAAACAAATCAATTGTTAAGTGTTTTGTTTATATTTCTATTGTTTTTTGTTTTAATACAAAATTAATTAATTGTTTTGTAATTAAAAGTCTATTATAAAGTTTATAATTATAGTGAAATTTAATATTTATATTCATGAAATCTAATCTTGCTCATTTAAAGCGTTCTACTTTAATTCGGGGGTGTAGCTCAGTGGTAGAGCGTCCGCTTCGCATGCGGAAGGCCCGGGGTTCGATCCCCCGCACCTCCACTTTTTTTTGCTTTGATTTTTAGTTTGCTTATATTTATTTTTACTAGATTCTTTATTATCTAGCTTATTTTAAAAAGTAACTAGCTATTTTATGATATTTAAATATTTATTTATATTAATAAATGTCTAAAATAAGTTGAACTAAAAGTTTATTTACCTCTAATTTAATGATTCATCGCTTTTACAGATAATAAAATAAGAGTTATATTAGACTTATCTCTAACTTATCTCTAATTAATTGTTTTTATTAACAATTCTTTCAATTATTAGATAATTATTATTTTGATTTAACTATTCAATGCTATTTCACTCGTTTTAATTACACTCATTTTTTAATTTAAATATAAATTGACAAATATTACCATGCTTAATTATAAAATTAGGTTCAAGAGTAACTAATTTTGCACATTTAACCAAGATTACACTATTTAAAATTGCATAAAATATTTTCAGCAAATAATTAACAAGTTTACAAAGTAATTGAATTAAAATGGAAATAACAATTAACTAGGTAAAAATTGAATTCGAATAAATCAAGCAAGTCTAAACTAGCAAACAAACTACCTATCATAGTTCAATGAATTTCAATTGAATATAATAAAAACAAGCAAGATTAACTCACAGTTTGTTCGGCATCAACTGTTTCACCGGAGTTGGGGTCGAACAGCACTTCAGGACAATCCTCTTCAGTGGGTGGAGGGGGTGGAGGGCAAGGGGTGGTCTCTGGTTCCGGTGGTGGTTGTGGTGGCATCGGTACGTATATCATTCTCACAATTGGTGGTTGTGGTGGTTGTGGTGGTCTGTAGTCATCGCATGGATTCTTGGTGCTTATCTCAATGATAGGTCCCTCAACTACCTTGCTCTTAATAGAAGGGTGATTTATTACTTCTCGAGTCTCTATTATTTTCGGTATAATTCGTTCGAATAGTTGTCTCTCTTTAATGACTTTACGGCGAATAATAACAACCGGTTTAATTATCTTTTGGTTAACCACTTTTCTCTTTTGCACGAACAGTCTTTTCCTGGTATATGTCCTGGTCATCACTGATGTTACTATGTACTTTTCTGTGAACGTTTCGATCTGTAAACAAGTTTATTAACAAGGTATATTTAAGAAAGTAGACAATTGTCTTATCAGTGATATATCTTATTACATTCATTTAAACTTATTAAGCAAGGCTAATTTTTTTGTATTATTCTGTTCTTGGACAATTAATTTAATTAATTAAGTATAAAATTAATGAGTAAGGGTGTTTAAGTGAATTTTCTATTATTTGAAAAAAATGATAGAATACCGCTTCTCTTGTATTGTCTTTGAGGTCCTTTTCGACGGCCTCCCCCTCTATGGGTTGCATTTGTAGTTTTGCCACCTCTTTCATTGGTGTCTCCTTTTTCTCCCTTTCAATCATTTTAATATCTGAGTCCTGCAAAACCTCTAAAGAACGGGGACGACCTTTATTAACAAGAGTATTACAGAGCTTTCTTTGTTTGGGAGCAACATTAGACTTTCGCCAACATTTCTTCTTTTCCAACTTTTCCTCTGGATGTTTCTTGTCACAACCCGGCTTATGCGGATAATACTTTTCCATACCAGCCATGGCCATACCACCATCACTACTTTGTTGTACTTCACTATGACCCCCATAACCAAAACCTCCAACAAGACCACCACCAAGAACAGCTCCACCACTACTTTGACCCCTATTACCTCTACTTCTAGTGCCTCCAAAAACAAGTCCACCGCCTATACCTCCAATCATTCCGCCCCCATAACTACTTTGTCTACCATTACTACTACTCTGTTCACTGGCACCAAACCCGCCAACTAAGCCTCCAATGAGACCACCAGCTATTCCTCCTTTCCTTTTACGATACAGTGACCGACTCTGACCACCACCCATTTCTTGTTTGTTCTGGCAGTTTTCCCCATTACTACCCATAGACCTAGCCTGACCACCACCCATTTCATGGTTGTGCTGGTATTGTCCCTCAATACTACCCATAGACTCGAGACTCGGTGGTTCCATTTGGTTAGTACTCTTGACCCCTAAATATTGGTATTGAGGGGCTGTACTCACATACGGTTCCAAATCTAAAGAAATGTTTTTATTAAAACTCTATTATATTCTTAAGAGATATGTATTTGACTCACAATTTAAGTAAAGAATAAAACAAAATATATTTATTAACATTTTTTCCATAAAATTGAATGGAATTCAGTTCACGAAAGAAAATTTCAAAGTATACCATCAAATATGGGAATTCTTTTAGTCATTAATTTATTGTAATCTGAGATACAATTCATAAATACATTAATTTTTATTAAACTTTAATTAAAAAAAATTATTTTTCATTCAAAACAAATTTTTATTCAAAAAAAATACATTAAAAGCATTAGTTAAATATAAGCAAGGGTCTCCTGTCCGTAAGGGTTAACATAAGACTGAGCATGAATATTGCTTATGACAGGTTGATCAGGAATAGGTGGAGGGGCGTAACCTCCCGATCCTAAACCATTATCAATATATCCGGGCGGACACGGCTGACAACAAACAAACACAATTAACTGTATAGTGTATGTAGAGGTAACTTACCGTGGTGGCATAATAGGGATCATAGTACAATGAACGAGCACCTCCTGCCTGAACTTTCATTCCACCACTAGCACTCGCTTCAACACTTGTCTGTCCACTTTCTTTGCCTTCCATAGCACCTGCCTCAAATGCTGACCCAACACCTGAGTTAAGAGCAGCAGCATATTCATCGTTAGTCTGTTGGTCATGGCTCACTTGAGCCCCACCGGCAACCCCTCCAAGCAAAGCCCCTTTAATACCTAAGCGACGGCGTTTACGACGTACTTTTTTACCGCCAAAGCCAAGGGAGAGACGGCCACCAGCCTGTCCACCAACAGAAGCGCTGTTCCTATCGCGATGTGTTTGAAGGCTCGCACCTCCAACAGCTCCGCCTCTAACAGAGACACCGCCATCATCAGAAGTAGAGCCCACACCACCGCCAACTCCCCCAACAACTCCTGCCTGCATACTGGATTCATCTTCATCGACATTAGATTCTATGCCACCACCAACACCACCACCGACTCCACCCCCAATACCAGCCCCATAAACATTACCATCATCGTCAACACCACCAGCTCCTACACCACCGGCCACACCTCCACCTATTCCTCCTTGAATTCTTCTTCTACCGCCTTCACGATATTTGCGAATACTTCCACCGCCTCCTCCTATAACTCCGCCTCCAACACCTCCTATAACAGCACCACCACCTCCAATAGCTCCACCTTCTATACTAGCTCCATTTTCATCATAATTACTTTCAACGCCACCGGCAACACCGCCACCGACTCCGCCCCCAATACCAGCTCCATAAACATTACCATCTTCGTCAACACCACCAGCTCCTACACCACCGGCCACACCTCCACCCATTCCTCCTTGAATTCTTCTTCTACCGCCTTCACGATGTTTGCGAATACCCCCACCGACACCTCCTATAACTCCGCCTCCAACACCAACACCACCACTACTTATACCACCCCCAGCACCGCCAACAGCTCCTCCTTCCATACTGGACCCATATTCATCAACTTCAACACTACCGGCAACACCTCCAACAGCCCCACCCCTAATAGTAGCGTCATAATCATCAACATTACCCGAAATGCTACCGCCGACACTACCAACAGCTGAGCCTCTAATATGGCCACCGCTTCCACGAATACGACTGGAACCACTTCCTCTAACACCACCAGAGATGGAACCACTGACACCAGCACTGTAATCTTCCTCCTCAACCCCACCACTAACACCTCCATTGACTTCGCCATCAAACTCAGCCCCACCTGAAGTTCCCGCTCCACCGGCCAGCACTCCCTCTTCAGATTCCACTTTACCTTCATCTCCATCTTCTTCGTCATCAAAATCACATTCCTTGGGAAGGTCCTTGGGAACGCCCACTTCTTCCATCGGACCCTCTAAGAGCTTGAATACCACTTTTGGTTTATTAATGATTTCTCGCGTTTCCACAACTTTTGGTGTAATTCGTTCGAAGATTTGTTTTTCTTTAGACACCTTTCGTTTGATCACAAGAACCGGTTTATTGATAATTCTCTTGATTTTTCTTCTCCTTTGCATATATATAGTTTTCCTTGTTCCTTTACCTACCTTTTCAATCTATCAAATGTAATAGATTATTATTTTATGTAAACTCTACTTGCAACTCTAATCTAAATGGTAATCTGGGACATTTAAATGATGATTTAGAAACTAACCTTGATACTAGTTTTGGGTTCTAAATCAATAATTTCAGTGCATTCTGTGGTCTCGAGGGTCTGTCTTTCAACCTGTTCCTTTTCAGTTGAGTTTTCATTCTTGATAATTTTGATGACAGGTTCTTCTGGCATTTCCTTTACTATAATCTCAGTGCTGGGATAACAGTCCTCGGGAGTCAATTGTCCATTCTCATTTTTCCTTTTCTTGGTCTTTGGTCTCTTCATTTTGATGACCCTTTTCTTCACTCTTTTGCGCCGACGTTTTATCTTAATGGGTAGTGACCGTTGTTTAGGCGGTTTATGTTCTTCAGGACAGGGCTTTATCGTAACGAAGTTAGGGTCGGCCGCAGCCAAGTTATTGCCTTCGATATCCATTGCGATCCATGGCTTACAGTATATGGCTTAATATGTAATGAAATTGGGTAAACAAATTCTAGATGTACTTGGTAATTGAACAATTTTGTTCTCACCTGTAAAATAGCACAGGAATAGGAATAGTATTCCTAACCTTAAGTCCATTTTCTTTTTATAGTAATTTTTAATCAATAGTTTATGAGTTAATGTCTGCCAACAAAATCAAATATGAATGGAAGGGTATATCCAATTTCCTGAGGAATTCCAGTGAAGTTCAACTTTGTACTAGGTTATCTCTTGAATTACTTGATAAAAATAATAGCTAGGTTATTTAAAAAAAATTCTCACTCTTTTTATTAATTAATTATGTAATAATTATTTATAAAAATTGTTTGAAAATGTGAACTAGCTAAAAATTAAGATCACGTGTTATTAACTTATCCAGCAATAAGTCGTATCGAATATCAAATAAACAATTCATTTAATACGTTTACACAAAATGCTTAAAATAAATTTAATTTCTATTTTAATATTTTTGCAAATTTTTGTCTTCAAATGTAAGAAATATTAATAAAAATTACATACATTTAGTTTAAGTCTATTTACAGCCAATACTTATCCCTTTCCTCGCTTTACCGAAAAACCATTCAAAGGTAATACAAATTGTATTAAAGAATCTTTTAATTATTATTATTTGAGCAAGGTGAAAAAGTGGTTCAATATGAAGAGGTTATACAATATGTGGACGAAAAGGGACACGTAATTGAGTCGAAAGGAGGCGTTCCTGAAGGCTATGAAGTGGTCAGCACTGATGAAGGAGTGGCCGACAGTAATAAAGCGAATGCAGAAGAAGTCAATGATGTGGACTTAAGCCAATTCGATGAGCATGGTAATTTTATTGGTCCTTCTGCAACAAATGAACAAGCTAAAGGCACAGTACCTAAACAATATGTTGAATATAAAGAAATAACAGACCCTAAAATGATCAAGAAGATTCTTGAGGAAAATGGTGAACAATATTCTGGTGAGGAGGTGGCTAACCAAGAATTAAGCAAGGACAATTATGGAGATCAAAATGGCTTAAGTTTTCAAATGAGTAAAGAATATAATGAATTTAGCAAGGACAGTTTCATTGCTAATAACAAAATTAAGTCTAAATCACTTAAAGAATTATATCCTGGAATTTTTGATGCCCATGGTAAACTTATTAAACAAGAAAATATTGAGATAAACACCGAATTTGATAATGACTATCCAGAAACAAATGACTACCCAGGCAACAGTTATCAAGCAAGTCCTACACAATTAGCAAACTTAAACCATAAGTTATTTCGCAATGAAATGAGCAAGGCACATCCTAGTTTGATTAAACAAGACAATATTAACAATAACATTGTGGATGAAGATCATGGAAATTCCTCACAAATGGAGTATTACGATGATGAGCAAGAACAATCTGAGAACACCTCTATCAGTACAGAGAGCACTGAAAAACATTACATCACAGATATTACCACTACTTTTAGACCTTCACCAACACCTGAGCAAGCACATTTTGATTTTAGACCAAGAATGGATCAGAGTAAAATTATCATACAACAATTATTTGGTGTAAAAGGAGCAGGAGCTATTCAAATAACTGAGCAAGATATTGACAATAAAAATAACACCACTGACCAAGGTATCCATTTATTAGCAGGTAAAAATTAATTCACTTTTATATCTAGATATATATAAGGACACTGTCTTGGTGCCCCGAAGAGCATCAAGAGTACTAGCAAGGTACAAAGTTATTATTCCAGTCATTATACCAAACATTAGAATTCGAGTTCCGTTCGATTCTAAAAAATATTCATAAAATTAAAGGTTTATTAAATTAAAATTAAATAAAAACTTCAGTTAATTTTAATACTTATTTGATTTAATGTTTATTGAAAACTAGCAAGATCAAATCTTATTAAAAAGAAGAGGATTTTGATTGATAAAAAAAAGAATATGATCAAGGTAATATTTTACTATTAATGATTTTCTAATAAATTATGATTCATTGCAAAACATATTAAGAAATTTACAATTTATTCAACAAATTAAGGAATAATTAATATGAAAATCATTTTAAAAGGCAAAAACATTGAAATATAAATGAGTATAGCACTTTTGAAATATAAGCTTGAAAATATAAATTTATAAAAAGTATACCCATAAAATATGTAGAAAAAACTAGAACCTATTATTAATAATAAATAATAATTTGATCATGATATAATATAGTAAAATTGACTCATTTCATTTTCAACTAACTATTATGGGGCTAATTTTTAAATCACAATTTCTAATCACAACTCTAACCATTTTTGTTATATTCATTGCTTTTGTTGTTCTCAATAACACAAATTTAGGCCATTATTTAGACGTCTTTTTGATATTATTCTTGACTGGACTACAGGGAAGTGCTTTTGGACTATTTCTTGGACTGATTAGTGATCGACCCATAAGTGTTATGGT
>JAQFZM010003754.1:0-10563 GCA_034695785.1 Galumna obvia
GTCCTCAAACATTTTGCACACGACATGTTGCTTGGCATGGACTTTGCCAAAGCAGCGGCTCTCGTCGTGGACTTCGGAAAAGAAGGGATTGCCAGCAGTTTTTCAATTCAGCAAATCGATGACATCAATCAGACAATCAATTCTTCACAAGAAAAGTTGACAGAACTCAAGACACAAGCGTTTGGTCAACATTCAATTGGCACACAAACAGAAAGTGTCAGCACATGTGACACTTCAACCAAAGCTTTCGATTCAAATTCAAATCAATTGCATTTCAAATCCAAGAAATCGTTGAGAACACGACACGTCATGCAAAATGCTTCTGATGTCAGTGGATCCTCGACACGATGTGTTCATTTCAGTTTGGAATCCACTCCACAATTGGTGACATTAGAAGAGGCCGGACATCAGTTGGACATCAAATCAATCGCTGAGCAAAACAAAAACAAACTTAAAAACAAATGCAAAGAATCTAAACTCACAGTTCAAGGTTTGCTACCATATCGCAAACCAAACAATCGTTCAAAGGACACGAACCAAATGGACAATCAATGGCAGGTCTCAGGTCAGACTTTTGAACACTTGAACAAAGAAAAAGTCAAAACTGAGTTTGAAAACAAAAACACTTCAAACAAAACAATTGACTCACATTCGAGTTGTTCTATGACACCACTCTGGCACGATTCAGGTCCACAACCTTTGTTTCAAACATCAACAAACAGTTGGGAAATTTCCAGGAACAATGAATCAACAAACGACACCACTAAAACCTCATTCGATCAAAGTTCAGCACTAGATTCGAACTCTGAATCATTCGATCAATTCTCTTGCAACGGACCGGGACTTCCAAAACACAGCCACCGAAAACGCAAAGTTCCGACAATTAGACCGCACACTTTGCGACCAACTGCCCCGCGGGGGTGAGGCCCGATAGAGGGCACTCCACAAGAAAAGACAACTCTTTGTCTCACAAAAATTCAAATTTTAAGTTCAGTTGAGTTTTAGCGGTTGACTCTATCAGTCAACCCTTTTGTCATTCATTCACAACTCATTTTTTACAAATAAAAGTTTATTTTTTGATTCAATTCAATTTGTTTTTCATTTCATTGATTCTCAAATTCATTTACACTCATTTGGGTATCAATATTAATTCCCGGGACTTTTGGGGTTAATTAATTGTATGATCAAGACACTTTTAACAAAGTTTTATTATAAATATAAATAAATATTTGAGTCGTTAATAAATATTAAATAAATATATGGTCTATGAGTTCTAAAATATATAGTTCTCTGTATAAAAAATGCAGGTTTCAAATTTATTTGTGGAAAATGTTTAACAAAATAAATAGATTTTATCAATAGTTCCGAATAAATCTCTTAATTTAAAGGCGCGATCACTAACTTAGAAATCGAAAGTATTTTTTTAAATATTAAATTATATTAACGTTATATAAATAAAACTATTTTTTGAAATAAACTTTAAATACGATCTAATTATTATCTCACAAACATATTCATACCGGTATAAACTGAATTTGACCATATATCCCGGGGTATAACGGTATGCCGGTATAAATAAGGAATTAAATCAATTTTACAATTGAATTATTGTTTAATATTATCAATATTTGTAACAAAACCTTTTAAAAGAATAGATATAAACTTATTTTTTAAGATATAAACACATAATTTCTAACGAAGAATTTGACTTTTTTTGATTTAATTTAGTGATGGATATCAATAAATTACTTTATTGGTAATGTTTTTTCCACTTTTAATACCATGGCCTAATTTTTAGCATACCTCACCTTATACGTTCATGCCGATTAACACCATTTTTTAAAGTATATTTTTAAACAAATGGTTAATATCACTTATATCGGAATGCTGTCATTTGTGAGGTAATATGGTAACTTTAATACTCTAAAATAACTAAATCCAAGTGGAAAATTCTGGTTAGTTTTTCATCATATTGTAAGGGAAGGAATATAAACAAGGTTAATTCAATTTGTTTAATATATTCAACTGATAATTGTTAAAATTAGTTAATAAAATTAAAATTATTAAAAATTATTGTTATTTTAAAGACGAGATTGATGTTAAAATATATTTATCAATTTTAGTAAATTACAATTTTAACAATAAAAATAATGACAGGACAAGGGTTCCAACTCTTACAATATGATGAAAAACTAACCAGAATTTTCCACTTGGATTTAGTTACTCTAAAATAAAGTTCTTCAGAGGATTCTTCTAGCTTTAGAAGTAACTTTTGACTTTACCCACATTGCCTACTAAATGTTAGTTAAACTCTGTTTGAAAGCATTTAAAAGTTATCAGAGTTTAGATAAAACATAAATAAAAACAAAGTTTTATAACAGAAAAACACATTTTGAAGATTTTATTTGACTCAAACTTTAATTTTCGTTTTACTTTTCTCATAATAGTTTGACACTTATTTAATATTAAAATTGTGTTCAATAGTTTTGAAATCAAATCTGTCGTCAATTTTAAATAATGAATATTTTCTAATTTCAACAAATCACTGAACTAATATAACAATTATTAAAAATCAATTTTAACTAGCTTATTTGAAATTTTAAACCCAAAAAAGTTTAATTATATTTTGTTAAATATTTTCTAAATGTTTATACTAAGTTTATATTTTAATATCTTTTTTAAATCACATTTTAGGAGATTTTTATATTTATGAATATTTTAATGATTTAAATGTTATAAATAGTTATAATTCATTAAGTCTTTGCATCACTGAATGAATGAATTATATTATATATTATTGTTTTTATAAAATTGAGACAAAAAATGAAATTCAATTCAATTATATCCGAAAAACTTTTGTTTTATTTATTTTGTGAGTGAATAAAGTTTTTCATTGGAGAACCTCGTCGTAAGTCCATTAGTGGCAACAGAGTTATACTGTTGGGCAATATTAAAGTGTCAGTTAATCAATCAAATTGTGAAAACTGTCTGCAGTTGTGAGCAATTCCTGAGAGGAGGCGAACAACAACTGCACAAACTTGTATTCAGTCTATATATCACAACATTTTACTTTACATTTCACTCTAATTTTGTTTTATTAACAAATGAATAAAATTTTACGAGTAATTCAAGTAATTCAGTTGCCAAGATAAATCATTTCTACTCTTAATGAGTAACTATGCTTGATCAAATTGAGAATTGTAGTCGTTGTCGTTAAAATGTTTATTACTCTAAGCTCTCATTTTAAGCATTTTTGGAGCTATAAATTATTATTGCATTTCTACTCCAACTTATGCTTTAAATAACTTTTTTCCTTGCTATTTATTTATACTTTCATTAAAATTCATTGAATGTGATATTTCCTAGATGAAATTAATTTTAAATGAAATTTATTTTGAATAAAGTTTTATTTCGTGGATTAAATCAGATTTTCTTCAATTTGCAAATCACATGAAAATTACATTTTTGTGTGAAATACGAGTTCTGTTTAAAATCTATTTGATTATAAAATATTATTCCGTATTTCAAAGATTTTATTTTGAATTCAGAGCTGCAGAGAGTCCACACATTTTAATTTCAAACAAAATCTCACATTTTTTTATAATAAGACGTTTAATATTATTTAATAATTTTTTTTTCTGATTATGTATTAAACTATTCTTTGCTTTAATTCATTTAATCATTGATACAAATGTCTGTTTTGATGCCATAAAATGCTTTAATATTAAATTATATTTTATTCGATATCATTGAAGACAAGATTCCATTTAAAGGAAAGGAATATATTATTCAATGCCTTCGAAATAGTATTTCAGGGAAAAGCTTCTGATGTGAACAAATGTGAACTAGTACAAACTGAAATGTCGTTACCAAATGTCGTTTATTCAATATTCATGTGTTCGCATCAGTCAATAAACTGCTTACTGCTATAATTGAACTAGTTACTATTGAATTAGTTATTCTATTCAAATATAGATTTGATTAAATCTGTGAATATAAGAGTAGTTTTATTTACAGTATTTCAGAGATTTGAGCGAATATTTATTGGTTTTAATGATATTCTAAATATTATTAATCATTTTAAGAAAACAATTACTTAAATTGTGAATAACATATCGTATTGCCTCCCATTCCCACTACTATTGTATTGCCTCCCATTCATTCCCACTATTTTTTAGTCATTAGTATTTGCAAACTCTTTATAAATCAATTTAATTAAATAATTATTGTTTGAGAATCACTTCCAATATTATAATTATATATTTAAGTCTAAATAAATGCTTTATTATTACGAAATGACAGAATCACTAAAGCTTTTAATATTTTATAAAACTCAGTGATGCACAACTGGTGACCCCACTTGTGATGCACAACGGGTCACATCACTTCTGATGATAGGTTGGCTCTAAAATTAAATGATATTTTGAACAAATCAATATAAAACCCTTTGACAAACTTTACTAGAATATCTCACAATAAAATAATGAAATATTGAAGACATTTTTAAGTGTTTTGTATATTTAAAAAAATCCCATTTTATAAATTAAATCTTATTTTAGTGAAAATCTTATATTAATATAAATGCAATAAAAATAACTCAAATGAACCCAAAGTTTATTTTATTTATATTTTAATTTTTATTTGTTTTTTAGAGAAAACTATTAAAAATAGTAAACGATTCAGAAATGTCTAAAAAATAATTATATGATGGCATCAAATTTTGTAATTTTCCATTAATAAAAAGGTAGAAAAGTATCTAAAATGTTTACATTTTCTGCTCAAAAATTACTGGAGACATATACCCTGGTAAATTACTTTAATAGATAATTAAAATAATTTGATTACATTTATTTTGCATTAATTGATAACAAAAACATAGTTTAAAACTAAACTCTATTTGAGGTTAAATTTTAAAGTTTTAGTGGTCTTCAGATTTTGTTCTCTCAATAATTTTAGTGAATTTCTTAGAAATCTAATGATCTCTGCGTTCGACACAATATAATATGTAATACTTTAACGGTAACGGCATTAAAGTTGTTGGGCGGCCCCACACATGCCATTCGCATCTTATGTGTAAAATTACAATTTTAGCCAAAGAATACAATAAAGAGCTGACACTCAGACACAAATTGATTGATGGCAACTCTTACACTGAAATTAAGCGGCTCTGACTCGCAGTTATTCAACCAATTTATATGGTTTGCAATGCGAACGATCGCCAATACTTACCAATACTTCAACAATAGTTAACAAATATCTCACGAAAACATAAAAACGTAAGTTTATCCCAAACACTCATTTTTCTAACATTTCTTATTTAGTAAAACCTATATATCTAAAATGGGTTGGAAATAGCCAGGAGCATTCCCCTCATATAAAGGTTATGTTTTGGTGAGCCATATCTTTCAAAGGAAAAGTTACAAATGTATTCTATATTCAGAAGTTAAGAGATATTGAGGTTTTACTGTACTTTGCGCTGACTCTCATTCTTGGCTGAATGAAATGAAATGATTACAAAAAAAGTAAATTTATTCAAATGTAAGAGTTTTAAGAATTTACTTATTCGTCACAATTTCGCTGATTTTGAAATAAAGTCTTATTCTTTTAGTTTGAAAATTGGGGAACAATTCCCTAATCCTTAATCATTTGAAAAATATATTTTGTTTTTAATGATAAACTTTAAAAAGTAAACATTTAAAAGAAAATTTGAGTCAAAATTTATAGAATTCTTCATTTAATGGAAGAATTTTTTGAACAAAAAATAATTGAATTAAATGTCAAATAGTTTATCGATGGATACGAAGAGAAGTGTTATATGAAAAGTAAAAAATATACGACTTTTACATTAGTTTTGAAATTATGGCTAAAATCGTTGTGAAATCGATATTTTGGCGAACGATTCGATAAATTGATTGAAGAAATATTTGAGTGAAGGACTCAATTCATTGATATTTCACTCAAAGAGATCGAGTTTAAGACCAATTCGTGAAATCATTTGTGATTTTATGTCCGACTTCTCCAATGATGGCTCGAATGCAATAAATTATTTGATTGATTCAATTTTTCAATTCAATGGTTCTTAGAAAACCTCTCAAAATGTGATACCAATGGGGACTCAAATTTTACAAACTTTTAGTTAAATGTAAAGAAGAATCTCAGCATTTGTCTACTTTTTCTCCTTTTTCAGTCAAAACTTTAAAACAATTTAAAAATAGTTGCCTTTTATCTAAAATATGTAAACATTTAAGAAATACTATAAATTGAGAAATACTTTGAATTATATCCACAAACTGTTAATAATATTTAAAATTTAATTTGATTTTTCTTATTCTCCTTAAGAGATAAAGGGATGAATTGTATTACTATAATACAATGAAATAAACCTCTTATACCCCAAAGTTTAGTAGTTTATGAGATATTGGAATTCAAAAGTGGCTAGATTCTTTGTGAACTACTCTATGTAATGTCTATTCAAACTTATCTTCAATAATATAATACACTTTCAATAGAA
Organism: Galumna obvia; assembly: GCA_034695785.1. Classification (NCBI taxonomy): domain Eukaryota; kingdom Metazoa; phylum Arthropoda; class Arachnida; order Sarcoptiformes; family Galumnidae; genus Galumna; species Galumna obvia. The sequence goes on from JAQFZM010003754.1 coordinate 6,512, forward strand.
TGCAGTTATTTTGAGATTTCTTTTAGGTTGAGCTCTGATTTTGTACTGTTTAGACATCTTTTCAATTAAAGTTTGACTATTGAGAGGGTATTCAGAAAGAAATGTGTAATAACTTCGACCCAAAAGACTTTCAATTCCTTCTTTGAGAGAATAGTGTCGGTCTCTGAGTCTATATGTAACCCTCGGTCAGCCTTAAAAGATTAGTATAAAAACAAAGAATTGATTTTCTATTTTGGAGTCAGAACTCAGTTACTGGACATCATTTTAATCAGTTTTCTTTTCAAAATAGTCTTGGATAAGAAAATAAATGTATTTATAAATGAACACAAATTTAGTAATTCTATAAACAATTAATGACTTAAGGCTTACATTCAAATGTTATTTTTGTTGCCTCGAAAGTGTTGTCTCTTATAACTTATAAGTTATAAGACATACGCTATAATAGTCTAAATACTGAGAGTTTAGTTAATTTCCTGTCAATTATTTGGTTGAAAATACAAAAGACTTAACACAGAATATTTGGTTGAATTAATGTTAATAATTAGATGATTAAATGATGTAAAAGTGTGGGTCATTGCAAATAGTCTTTCATTGATTTTCTTTCAAAATATATTACTCGAAATCAGAGAAAAACAAAAAATCAATTTTAAAGGGAATGAATGCTAATAAAACTCTTGATTTCTATTTATTCCTTCGAAGACAATACAAATAGTTTTTTGTTCGCTCTTCAGATTTATTATCTGAAAGAGGGGTCAAAATGAGCACAAAATATCACAAATAAGAATTACATTCAAACAAATCACCAGAAATAGAGTGTCCGGAGGGGATTCACATTTACTATTTGTTTACTGTTTGAACGGCTGTTTGTCATCGAAAAGTGCCATAAGTTTATTGCTTTCCATAACAATGTTTTTTATACATCAAATTAGATATTAATTCATAAATAAATGGAGTGACACTTCTTTCGCTTAGAATTCTTTGTAAAATCAGGGATGACCAAACTGAGTTTCCTGGAATACTCCCTTGGAGAACAAAATCGACAAAATGTCCCCTAGGAATTTGAAACCTTAACATTAACATCTATGAAGAAGAACTAGATCTATTGAGATTTTTAGCTTTAAGAGAGTATTTTGACCAAATCATCTCTCCTTTTGCTATCCCTATAATATATTCTTATAACTTATAACATATTTTCTCTCAATATCTAACACTTCTCGACTCAACTCTTATAATGATTAGAATTTTGGAAACTTATTATAAAAAAAGAATAATTAGATGTCATTCGAGTCTTTTATATTTCACTCAAACAATAATTTATAAGAAGTGTTGAGAGATAGAGAGTGAACCCACTCTTTGATGACTTATCTCTCTATCAAATAAGAGGTCGACACACCAATAATGGCGAAGACGTCCCGGAGTTATAAAATAAAAATACGTCAGAAGTAAAGCGAAGCTATTCTTGATTTCAACATTAATTGATGTCAATCTTGTATCTCATTAAACACTCAGGGATTTGGAGCCCAGCATTTCGACCGCTTTTGTCATTTTGTTGGCTTTGGTTTACTGCCAGACATTAACATAAGAATAGTATATAAAGCGTTGATTAGAGACAATTGCTGTTCGACTCCTATTGTTTCCAATTCTAAAAACCTTTTATTCAGTAATTCATCCGTTTTTCTGATTTCTTCATTTTCTCATTAAATCTTTTCAATCATATCCTTAATTCATTAATTAAACGTCAATTTTATTTAATTTAGAGTTTAATTTAACCCAAAAATGTTTAATCGATAATTACTAACAATGAATGCTTTTTAAGAACAAAATGTTTATTTGATTAAATCTCTTAAATATTAATAAGAATTTAACAAGATTCAATTGTAAATGATATGATCTAATCTTATGACTAACTTAAGTAAACAAATGTACAATAATATAGTTGTGGTCCGAACTCAAAGTCAAAGAATAGTTGACTTCAGAAAAATGCAACGAATAAATGCTTTTCTAAGAATTTGAACAAAAGAAAGAGAAACCAATTGAAAAGGAAACGAAACAAACCGTAAACATTGTCTGTCAAAGAAATGGTGACATAAGTTCTCTTTATATTCTTATTCTTCTCAATTGAATTCTGTTTCGGCACTGAATTAATATATTTTTCATTTTCTCATTTTGTTTCGATTCCTTCATTTGTGGTCACATCCAAAACATCCAAAAAGAGAAGAATGAGAACAAATGTAAATACAATGCTTTCCAAAGATAACAACTAAAAGACTAAATTCAAAATTTGTTTTTCCCTCAAATTAGTTGCTTAATAAGAATGGAGTGACTCTTTTGATCCCTCGTATATATAACTCACAATAATTGATGACTAAATTAATCGCCGCTTTTCTCAACCAAATAAATGAAAATTTTTAGGGAAAGTATTTGAAATTCTTAAGCATTGGTTGAGAAAAAAGTTGATTATATTTCAATATTGAAAGTAATTCATGAAATATTAATTTTGTTATATGAGAACTGAATTCATTACTCACTTCTTATGAAATAAGATATGATTTGAGTGACAAAAAGCTCCAAAAAATAATAATAGATTTTCAAATAAAATATGTAAAAATTGACACATTTTGTCGCTTCACTGCAATTGAATTTATTAGAATATATAAAACTTTTGAAAACTAGAATAATACATAACCTTGATCATTCTTTTACAATAATATTCAGTGATAAACAATTATATAACAAAATTCAGTCGAATTTTATTCAATAAAAGTCGAAAATAAATTCATTTCTGAAGAAAAAAAAAGTGTAAAAATAAAGTATTTGAGACAAATATTTTTCAGCTCTGATTTATAAGAATCCTTCATAAGCTTGAAAAGAGGTCATCCATTTTTATCTTGGTATAAGTAGTTTGTGTCTAGGACATGTTTTATTGTTAACCCATTTTGTGATTTCTCTGTTTTTTTGTCACTTTTTTAAGTTTTATTTTCAGCGTTTTTTAATTGAAGTTCGGATCAAATACTACTCGAAATCCATAATTTATTGGACACTGTTTTCGATAAATTCCAGTTTTTATTACTTTTAACAAATCATTTAAGTCACTACCATTTGGGTCAGTGCTGTTTAATGTGTCCGCTCAGCACAAAATTCATTTCACATCTGAGTATAAAATAGTTATTTGTATGATAGGATCAGACTTTAAACTCAATAAACCAGGTCTATTCAATTATAGTTATAATGATTTATAGTAACCATTTTATAGATAAAAGCAAAATATTATTTTTGCTTCAAATAACTTACTCTAAATCGAAATTTCGTTTGTTGTTGCCTTGATCAATCAATTATTATTGAAACTTGATTATTAATATAAATGTATTCTAAGTTATTATGAAAAAGTAGTGATGTCTAAATGGGATATTCCAAAATACCCCCTGAGATGGGCTCCTTTATCCATGACTGAACAATTTTCAATTGATTTACTTATTTTGCAAGATAAATCAATTCTTTGAATTGGAAAATAAGCTAGATAAAATATATTAAAATTTAAATTTGAGATTTTCAAAGATATATTTATTTAAAAATATTATTTATTTGTCAATATTTGACTAAATATTAAAATTGTGAACTATTTTAGTTATTTTCTAAATTATACAGTAGACAATCGTTTTTTGTAAAGTACCTTGGTACTACCAAATTGGTTAACAAAATCGATTTGTTAACACACCTGAATAGTAAAGTTTTATCTACAATATATATAAAGTTATCACTTAAGTTTAGTTAAATAATTAGATATTTTTGTTATTATAAAATATTTAAAGAATAATTCATGTCTTTTGTGACATATAATTCAGTAAATTACTAAATATTTTTTTAAATAACTGATTTAAATTATTTAGATTATTTTTCAAAATCAATTTCTTTAGAAAATATGAATTTTGATTGAAACTATTTTACTTTCATTTCCTATATTAATATTTTAGTATATTATGTCTCATTATTTTCTAATAATCAATTAAACAATCATTTAATAATTCTTTTGAAAATTTTCTTCATTTTCATTA
>JAQFZM010003755.1:0-10563 GCA_034695785.1 Galumna obvia
AGAGAAATTTTAGTGAGAAATTTCTAGAAAGTTTCTCATAGAAAATTTCTCAGAAATTTCTCTTTTGCGAACACTACCAATTGGTGTTTGGACAAGGAGATAAATTCATATAAAACATTATACTTTTCACCAAGATTAAACCCTTTTCAAATTATACTATTTCTTCGTTCTCTTTATATACATTTATCAAAAGAAAATTAACATTTGAAAGAAAAGTTCATTTTCTATATCAAATATTTTGTTAATAATTTCCTTACTCATTCAAATAGTGTTGTATATGAATAGGTTTAATGAGCTAGCTCATGTCATATAGCATACGAACTAAAGTGACTAAATTGAGAGAAACTGATTTTAAGTATAAGTAAAATAAATTAAATTAAAAAATTATTTGTTTTTCGTTTATTTTAACAACAAATAAGACTTAAACCAATTGAAGTGATATTTATTTTAAATTCTAATTTCAATAAATATTTAATCGAATAATAATTATTTCTTAAAACAAATTTATAGCATAAAAATTGAGTAAATTTTTATTAAAAAAAAGTTTTTATAAAAACCCAAAAATATATTAAAATAAAGTAAAATAAAAATGAGTTAAACTCTGCGATCATTGAATGTCTTCAGGAGTGAAATGGATGTAAAGATTATTAATTTTAATAATACCTTTAGATATGTTATTAACATTTTTAAAATCATTAAATTTTGTAATTCGCGTCTCTTTTATCGATAATTTAAATATTTGTTTTCGACAATTTTGGGCGCAATTAATGAATGAGTGAACCACTGTTTTGGATATAAAATTACACAAATCGACGGTCAGATAACGCAATGATTCCGACGAATGCAAAACTTGAGAGATGTTATCAGAAATGTTAGTTCCGGTCAAATTCAGTTCTTTTAAATACTTCCATCCACTGAAGACATCCAATGCTTGAGAATTAAGTTTTTCAATCGTAACGAAACGAAAGGAAACACTTTCTAATTGATTCCAATACTCTCCGATTACTTTCAATGAATTGAAAGTCAATAAACCAAAGTTTAGTTCAATTTTCTTCATTTGAGTACAATTTTGAGCCAAAATAGTAAAGTCTTCGTCACAATTAGCAAACGGCAGATCCATTGTTAGGTCTTTGAGTTGAGATAACTGTGCAATCGGTCGATAACTTCTTTTGTTAAATCCCTCGCAATTTCTTAAATCAATTTGAGTTAAATTAATAAAATTGTGTCCGATATTATCGATCACTGACTGAGAAAATGCCTCAAAAGTCGATAATTTAAGTCTTTTTATATTATTTGTGTTTTTTATTTCTTCAGATCTAAAGAGAGGTTTAGCTGAAGTACAGGCGATATGAATCTCATCCACAGAATCACAAATATAGTCAAACCAATTGAAATGAAGACTTTGGTTCCATTCCGTGACTTTTAGACATTTAAGTCGATCACAGCTTCTAATAAAACGTTCAATAAATGACTTTTGATTTAATTCAATACTATTACGAATCGTTAACTTAAATGAATTAATTCATCGCATTTTTAATACATTTTCTGCAATTTTTCATCAAAACAACATCTCTTTAGAGTTGTCTTGTAATACTACCCTCTATCCCTCTATCCCTCTATCCCTCCATCCCTTTATTCCTCTTCGATTAAATTATTTTAAGTAATATTTATTTTATTTTCTAAATTCAATGAGTATCTAATATACAGAATATAAGTATATTTTAATTTCATTTCTCTTATAAATTATAAAAGAGTTATAATTAAATTGTTTTGTTATTCGTTTCACAATTTTATATTATAGATAATTAACTTAAATAATAAAAATTATATTTTATAAAGAATTTAATTTTTACGGAATAATATGAATGATAACAAAAGTAAGACTAACGTATATGTTATACTCAAAGCACAACCATATATGACCTTTTCGTTGAATAGTGTCCAACTTCTCAGTAAAACAGATCTCAAAGCATCGATTGGAAGAGTCAGTGGAGACCAATATGTTATTCCACGTAAATAATTAGGAATGGATTCAATCGGCCAAAAGACTGCACAGAAGAACCAAAGCGGGAAAACTATACCGAATACTTTTATCTAAAAATTATAGACAAATATATAATTCTGGGGAAAACTTTAAAAATAATATTTTTATCTAATAATGAAAATTTTATAATATTATCATGTTCATTTACTTTGAAACACATATTATACTAAATTAAAATTTTTAACATAAATTTCATTTACTTCATGTATTCATCCCTACTATAAACAATTAAATATATAAATTGTATTTATCTATTTATTTATTGCTATATATTTATTTAAATCTTATTATAAAATAATATCAAACACTAATGAATAGCTTCTAATCCTATCGTTTGACGACAACCTTATTTCCCTTAAAATTTGAATTTATCTTGCTATTAAATTAAAATAAAAAATATTTTAAAAATGTGTGTAAATATAGTGCAAAAATAACTGACCAGAGCTATGGCTTCTTCGGAGCTGACTATTGATATAAAGAGACCAAAACTCATTCCCTGCAAACCCTGTAATACAATGATAACGAAGGCATCGAAAAGGGATCCCTTTAGTGGTATATTGAATAACACAAATGAGATAAACAAAATTAAAAGAGTTTTTACTAAAATACATAAAATTAGAGGAATTATATGAGAAATGAGAATTTCGAAAGAATTTACTCCAGATACTAGAGCTCTGTCCAGATGTCCGCCTTTTCTCTCAATTACTATTATAAGTGAAGAAAAGAGAAGAGTCGTCACATGGATTGTCGCTATTATAACTCCCGGCGATGAGAACTCAAAAATAGTTGAATTGATTTCACCATAAATTGTTTCCTTTGTTTCAAATGGAAGGGAAAATGCGTTCGGATTTAAACTCAAAGTCGAGACATAATTTTGTAAGAATTTGTGAGAACTCTCTAAAAGTGACTGATAAACAAAAGGACTGACACCAGTGTTGGTCATATCGGCGTAAACTTTAATATTACTGTCATTTAGTTCTTCATCGTTGATATCGAAAGGGTTAAGAATTCTGTTCTCTAAATTTTGGCTAAAGTTTTGTGTAAAAAGTATTGCAAAAAAGGAATGTCCCCTTTGAACCGATTCAATCGCTTCTTCTTTGTCTCTGAAGTAGTTTTCATGAATTAATTGTCTGTCGATATGTTGTAAGAACTGATGCGACAAATAATTATCAAATTCTGGTTCGTGAATAGCGATCGGAATATTATTATGTTTACCGCCGGCACAGACACAGAATAGTGTTATTTGAATGACTGGTAGAAAAAGTAACATCATTAAGATAATAGGGTTTCGACTAATTCTTATTCCATTCTTCCAGAGAAGAGCTTTTATATGATTTAAATCAATGAATTTCTTTTGATTCGAACACAAATTATTTAAAACAAAATTGTCTGAAATTTCTTCTTTTAAAGTCTGTTGAGTTGACTCTATTTTTTGATCATTACTTCTTTGAACACAAATTTTCATAAGTGTTTCTTCCAATGTTTTGCAATTGTATTGAGTCAATAGTTGGCGAGGATTTGATTGAATCAATACATTTCCCGATTGAATATACGCTATATTAGAAGCAGTGGTCGCCTCTTCCAAGTAATGGGTTGTTATGACAATTGTAGTGCCTTTCAAATAAAAATGATTGTATCAAATGATTAGATTCTTATCTCGTTATATAAATTTAAATGAAATACTTTTTATTAACTTTTTTTGCGATCAATTAATTTAATAAAAAAAAAAGAATATAATTATTAAGAAAAAGACCCCAAAAGACACTAAAAGACCCAATTATTTGAAGTGAAATTCCAATCGATTGATAAAAAGAATGTGAACTCTTAAAGGAATTAATTGAATTAATTTGAATTAACTTATCCTTCACTCTCTGATTGATATCGAGAGTAGAACTCAATCTAATGGGTGTTTATTCGGTCAAAAACTTGAACTTGACTTAAAAATCGATACTTTCCTTAACTTTGATATTATAAGAATTCAAGCGATAAATCGTTTTAATTGAAGTTAATATCAAATCATTTGTGTTTTGATTTAATGATAAGTTTATTAGATATTGATTTGTTTTACAACAAATTTTTTCGATAAATTACTTTTTATATAAAATTATCGATTCTTTAAACTCAATGTTTTATAATTTTTTTATGAATTAAAATTGTTTTTTTTGTAATTTTATTTATTGAAATTTAAGACAAAATATAAATTAGAATTTATTTCTATTTTATTTATAAAATACAACACTTTTACAATTGAAATACTGAGTAAACTTATGGTAAATCACCAAGTTTAATTTGGTGCTTTTGATATAACTTTGTAGACATCATTTTTAAATATATAAATAACTTACTCCTAGCTAAATTTATTTTATTTTTCTTTACATGTGAAGTGTCAGAAGTAATTTTTATAATTTAAAAATCTTCTTGCTAATTATTTTAAATATTTGTTAATTTATTAAATAAATTATATGTCTTTTGCTTATAATCTGAAATTTTCAATGAAATTGTGGTTAATTTAGAAGAATTAGAATCAAAAACCCTTCGACTATAAAATCAGAGTTTATTCTCATTAAAGAGAAGTCATGCAATTATTTAATCAAATGTTTGTATTGTAGCCAATAAGTGACAAACTCTCAACAAATTTAGAGGACAATAACTTAAATAATCAAACTTTTATTTTTCAAATTCTATTTATATTTTCTTTTTCTTTAATTTATTCTAAACTCCAAAACACAAGAACTCATTTTTGATATAAACTTTTAAAAATTATATCCAAAAAATCAAAACAAACCGTCATTTTTGCACAAATCCTCCAAATATTCCCAAATACGAAACCGAAGAACAGAATCGACTCCAACTGTTGGCTCATCCAATATGAGTAGCGGTGGCTTATGAAACATCGCTACCGCTATTGAGACCAATCGTTTCTGTCCACCACTCAATCGATCGATTTGTATATCATTTTTCGGTAAATTCAGTAATTCTTTTAAATGATTTATTCTTTTATCAATTTTAGTGATTTTGTAAAGAATTCCGAAATAATAGAGAATTTCATTTATTGTAAATTCATTGAAAAGAGACGTTTCCTGAGGCATATAACCGACTCCCGAACCCGGAATTTTAGACTTCGCACTACCGGGTCTGACACCAAATACATTAATTGTTCCCGTTTTAGGTATAAGTCTTCCCAATACAAGTTTTAAAAGTGTAGTCTTTCCACACCCACTCGACCCCAACAAACCAAAAATATGGCCTAAAATTCATTAAAAATAAGATAATTTTTATTTAAAAAATTTATATTTCATTAAAAATAAGAAAAATAACACAAAAGTTATACAAAACAGAGATAACTTACCCCTCGGTATTTCAATATTTAGTTTATTGAGAATTAATACATTCTTTTTATAACTGAAATCAACGTTTTTAACCTCAATTGCTGGACATGAGTCAGATAATGAATAGATAAAACGCTTAAAATAATTTCCTTTAATATTGAATAAATTTGTCGATACATTATTGGAAGAATCACTTAGTTTTGATTCCATAATTTAAAAGATGTATTAATAACTTTAGTTTAATAACTAAATAACGTTTTATACAATTTATTGAAATCAATATAATTTTGAGTTTTTTGAACGAAGTATTCGAAGAACTTTTCTATAATAAAAGTAAATGTTTTGACAACTTTTCGGTATTTTATTCATTAAAAATTTAAAATAATTTAGTCCTTCATTTCGATAAAGAGAAGGACTGCGGAAGAGTTTTGATTAAAAAGTGGTCGAATGAAAATCATTGAAACCTTCACTTAAGTGAATGCAATGATTTCTATTGAGAGACAAATAAATTTTATTATTCAAATTTAACAAAACTTACCCTAACTGTCAAATTAGAGGACCTTGGTCAAATGAACAAACCATTGACTTTTTTGTTGAATTATATAAATTAATGGAATTTCAATTAATTCTGGAATTTCTTGAATCTAATCTTTGAGTTAATGTTTGAAATTTTTAACATTTTTTTGTGATTTAAGTAAAACTATCTCTGATTTTATCGATTCATTGTTTGGTTATCTTGTCTTCAGTCGTAAATAATTGCTTTTAATAAAAGTGTTAACCAAATAGATTAAGATTAGATTATATCAATCAATTAAAGCTAGAAATCATTTTGAATTGAAGGCAATTCTATATAATTTTTTTAATGTCATTGAATACAACCTTAAGATAACTTTGGAGTCACTTTTAGAACAAAGAGTCAAAACTGGAGGTAATCTCTAAGTATTAAATGAATTTTCAAGTTTTCACTTTTGATAAAAATTTAAATATTTTAAGAGTCAATGTCTGAATGTCTTAATTTTATTCTGAATTTTATTAACTCTTAAGTAAATAAAAATAACTTACTTTTTTTAAAGTTGTTGAAAGTGTTTTTTTTGTGAATAATTTTACCTTGCTTATTTTTATCTATTAATAAGTAATGATATAAGAATTTATAATTAAAAGTAAAGTGGTTTTAATTATTGGTTTAAAAATTATTAGAATTGAGTTCAATCTTAAATCATATCCAATAAGTGAAACAAGTAGTCATGGTAATTTCATAAACTATCATATTTAAAAACATAAATCATATGATAAATATCCAAGATAGTTTATTATGAAATATTGAGTGAACACCTATTTTCTTAAGTGTATTATTTAACGAATCAAAATGAGAATACTTGTGAAAACAAGATCATGCAATTATTGGTTCCTGTTATTGACAAATTGTCCTTGTTATTTATTTATTTATTTATTTATATTTTTTTACATCCATAAACAAGCTTGATAACAAAATGATCGATATATTAACTTCATTTCCTTCTTAAATGTAATAAATATAATATGAGAAAAGTCTGCAGAAAATGAACTCAATTTAAAATTAGACGAATGTATTATAGTTTTAAATGTTATTAATAATTCATATTTTCATTAATAATTCATTAATAATTGGTTCATATATTATCGTTAAGTACATGAAATCATTTTGTGGTCTTTTATAAGAATATTATCCTCTTTTTATTGGATTCCGATTACAATTTCCATCATTTCTTAAGTCTTTAATACATTTCCCTATCAATTATCTATGAATTAATGTTTGGCAATATTTCTAAAAATATTTGCAGGTTTCAATCAAAACAGTGATTTGATTGGAAATAAAATGTCTTAAAATAATAAATTCATAATTAAAATCAATGAATGAATTTTATTTCATTTGATAAGCATTTATGGACTGATTATAAATTTATATTATAAGATATGAAAATATGCGAAATAACTTATATTTAATTAAAAAATTAATTATTTAATCGATACTAACATTTAATGCAGAATATTATTACAAAATATTAACAATTTTTATCATAAATACCAGTTATATAAAAGACAGTAAACTCTAATGAAACAAATCTTATTAACTGTGAAATGTTTTTAGGGTTACATTCGATGAGAAAAATGACCATAAATTTGGTTCAAATGGATAAAAATTGTTGAAAATGAAACCAAAAATCATAACTTTATTAAAGGAAAATATTTTTTGAAAGCAAATGCCGTCGAACACAGATATGAGATAATATGTGGTCATAAACTTAGACTCAATTCCTAATCATCCGATCCTTTCAATCAAGACTTTTAACTAAAACGCCTTAATTTGTGTGTTTACTCTCACAGTCTTTCAGAGAACAGAATATAAAAGTTGTGTTAAAATAATAGCGAATAACTTTTAAAGAATAAGTTATAATTTCACTATAGTTTAGATACAAACCTCTCATTCTTACAAACAATTAGTTATAAATCAATAATAATTTTATGTCTTTAATAAATGATGCTTGCTCCAAATAAAGGACTAGTTAATATAAAAATTTTAAATTTGTCTAGTACCTCGTTTAGGGAAAAACTAAGATATGGCTTGAAATACATATTTTCTAAAATATTAAGTTTAGAATAAAAGTCAAAAATGACTTTTTAGCTCATTTTATGGCTTGAAATTAGTGGTTGAGATAAGCAAACAATGAAATGACTTATTTATGTAAAGAGTCTTAAAGACAAATAATGTAATTAATAATTACTAAAATAAATGTATTCTTTGACGCCATTTAAAGTTATTTTTATAACTTAGACCACCAATTTTGTTTCGAATTAGCTAGGTAATTCATAGATATTATAAATCTACTAAACGTTTGAAAGTTTCATCAAAAGTTCATTAAAAAAGTTTCAATTGTTTACTAATTTCTATTTCATTATAGAAATAACATTAGGAATGGTTGACATATAATGAAGTTAAAGGGATGTCCACATTTGACGACAAAACATGTGTTGACTAATTATTAAGTGATTATATATAGGAGTTAATGACCGTTTTATAATTGAATTACTTTTAACTTAAAAATCGTTTATTTCATAAATATTTTTATCGATTGACGTCATATCATGTCTTAGATATCATTAGAGTTTATTGAGAACAGGTTCGAACCCTAAAGTTATCTAATTTCAAATCATGAAAACACTTTTGATTTCCGTTAAGACATATTAATTGAAAATCTTTAAGAGTTTTATAACATAAAAAGGGAGAATAGAATATAAAAAATCTAATTTTTTCAGATAAATAACTTAATGAGTATTTAGAAGATATTCGAGTCAAATACATTATGACCCAGAGTGTACTCCGATTATTAGCTCCTATTAAAAATATCATTAAACATCATTAAGTTTGGAGGGGATTTCCAATAGTGTTGTTCATACAATTAGAGGTTTCCTTATTTTATGGAATTAAAAAGGGATTTGAAAATCAATTTTATTGAGTTATTAACACATTTTTTATATAAATTTTTGTTAAGAAAAGACATTTTCTATAGGAATCTCACGGTTTTCAAATCACCGATAAATTTGATTCAAATGTAATTATTGTATGTTTTTCTATAGTTTTCTTATGAATAATATTTACATATATTTTTGCATCTTGTTAATTTATTTATATAAAACATGAAATTCTTCACTTAAATTTAGAAATAAGTGATAATCAATTACTTTAATTAACACAAATTATTATATTTTACTGATTTTAAGTCAAAAGCTTTTTATTTTATCATTTCTTTATTCTTTGAAAATATTGTCGGAAAGAATTATCTAAGAGTTAGAGGAATGGGTTCTTCTTATCTTTAAAGGCTTTCAATAAATCTTTTCAATTATTTGAATAATTAATTATTAATCGAAACTAAAATTTAATCTAAAGTTTTATAACAGGTTTTAAAACTTTAAAACTAATAAATGTGTTCAAAACGCGGACGTGTTGTCACTTTAATTACTTGAGGAGAAGATCACTCAAAGATCACTGACTTTATACTGATATTCAATTCTCTGTTTTTATACGTCCATAAAATATAAAATAATTATAAGATGACTCTAATAAGAGAGTGATTTATAAACTATATTTAGTTCAATATATCGCTTCAAAATCGCTTTAAAGGGAACAAAAATATAGTGAAAAATCGCCCCAAACTTATTAGAAAACAGGGATGGCTTATAGGGGGGGCTAATGAGGGGGTATTGTGGGGTATATACACATTATAATTATAAGTAGCCCTCTATAAAGAGAATATGGAATTCTATTTATGAATATTTTTTGTACTTTTGAGGAAAAAATGACAAAATGATTTAAAGCCTTAAAATTGACTAAAAACCAATAGAATAACCAAAAATACTAAACAAAGAAAACTGTATTTATCTTAAAAATGGATAATTCAATAATTCAATTACTCTTAGATTAAAGACAAAATACTTCCTTTTGATCCTTTTGAAGGGTTAGACCTTTTAGCGATTCTCTGATTTAAGAATTATTTAGTTTTGTTGTGAATCACATTTGAAGTGTTTTAATGTTTAAATGCTTAAAATGTTTAAATAATTTAATGAGAGAATGTCTCTCATCAGCAATAAATCAGTGAATGCCTAAAGGCTTGGATTAAATCTAAAAAATATTTGATCCACGAATAGCTGTTTAATAGATGAGAGTAGACTTCCATTAAAAAAAGAGCTTAACTCAAATAAAACTATTTCACAACAAAACTCAAAATAAACACAAATATAAATGAATTTAACTTTAATTTAAATATTAAAGACTATAAAACGCTTATAAGAGGAGATAAACTTATGTTCCGACGGTTGGAATTGAACTAACAATAAAAGCACTACATTTCAGACTTTTATATACAAATCAGAAAAATAGTACTTAATTATAGTCAAAATCAAATCTTAGAATAATTAAAGTGAAATGAGTCAAAACATTTAGTTATGAAAAATATACGAAATAAACTTTTGGCTTAAAATAAGTGAAAATAAATATAGAATTAATTCAAAATATAGTTATAAATACAGAGATAAGCATAAGGAGGGTAAACATTAGACATGTTTTTGATAGTATATTTTTAAGTAACAATTCATTGATATTTGTATTTAGAATATAAAAGATGGCCTCAAGAATGAGAGTATGGGACAGACATA
>JAQFZM010003756.1:0-10556 GCA_034695785.1 Galumna obvia
AACAAATGTCTTCCGGCGGTTCCTTTCGAAGACGTTTACATCACAGGAATTGTAGCGAATGAGTCAAACATTGAAAGAAAGAGACTTCAGTCACTTCTATACCTCTATGGTTGTAACCCTAATAAGATAGACCTCTGTTTCTATAAGACATACTCTATATTCTGGCAAAAAATAGATGACAACCAAATGAGTTATTTATGGAAAACATACCAAAAAGGTAATGTGTGTCCATCAAAAGGAGGAATAAAGTGTTTAGAATACTTTTAAAATCTTTGTAAACTGTGTTCTATTGATTAATTGATAGCTAATTCATTTATAATTTTGTTAATAACCTGGTAATCTCTATAAATGAACAAAATATATCTTGAAAATTATCAAGAAATTTTTTATTGCTTAAGAAATCCGATTATAAATCTATATCTGATTTACACTAAAAAATAGAATCAGTTTATTATAGAATTACCAGGTCATCTATTTGTTACAAGTTCAAATTAAGCATAAAATTATAAAGCATTTGTGTACTACAATTGTAATTCTAAATAAATAAAATTCCAAACTTTAACAAGAGCATTATTTTAATATAAATGTAGATAAAAACTATTCAGATATAGTCTAGGCCCTAGACTCTAGGGATAAGTCTAATTAAATGTTTGGTTTTTCTTATTTTTTCTATAATTCACTCAATTAGTCATTAGTAAACAAATTTCAAATAAATGGTAAAAGTATCAAGTTTATTTTATTATTGAATTAAGGTTAGTGCCATGATTACAAATTATCTTAAATAGTATCTTTTGGAGAGATTCACTTTGTGTCAATCAATTCAATTGACTTAAGATTAGTATTTTTCAAATTCTCGCTATAAATGAAAACATTTTACAACAAAAATCAAGAGATTATACTTAATATCAAATATAATAATAAAAAATAAGAATAATATAAACCTTATATTAAAGAAAACACTTTAAAAATGGAGGGATATTTGCATTCAATTGAAAAATATTTTCAATACTTTTATATGACTTTTGTTTCTAAGTTTATGTAAAAATGCATAACTTTTTTTGAATAATTTCAAAGATATTATAAAGATTTCTAATATATAGAGATTAAACCAAATGTTATCCTTAAAATCACTGAAAACAATGAAAATTACTTCTATTAGGAACCAAAACAGTATTTATGAGTAAAAACAGATTATTAAATAAAATGTTTAAAATTACAAAAGACTTCTTTACTAATAATAACAAATTCTTTAAAACAGAAGAACTAATTAAGAGTTTAACTCAAATACAAACATAAGTTTCACTAATATTATGACTTATATTTAAGTGAAATCTAATGAAAAATTTAAATAACAAATGAGTTTAATATACAAATAGTTTTCTATGAAATAATGATATGAATGTTAATTGCATTCAATAATCACTTCTTGAATGAAACGATGACATTGTTATAGTGTTGTTCTAGGTCATCATCATTCTTGTGGTGTTCGGTTCGTATATGATCGATAATAGTTTCCATAGAATTGACTAATGGTGTAAACGTACAGATCTTACATTTCTGTACTACTTTACACATCAAATGGTTCTTTGCTTTTATATTATCAAAATTATTGACATTAAAGTCATTATCACTGGTTTCGATGACAGCAAATGGTTTCAGTTTTTCCGTATTTCTCTTTTTTGACCGTTTCTTCACATTTGTTGGACAGTCGACCGAAGGAGTGGTGACACTAATAGTTAGTGTTTCAACTTTTTTAAACCACTTTAATATATTTATATCATTTCCATGTTTTTCATCGAAATGAGTATAAAACTGTTTCTTTGATTCAAGAGTATCATCACATGTGCCACAAATGAAGGGTTTATTGTTATTAAGTGGTGTCGAGACCGTAGTTATCAGTTGATTCAACCCTTCGTTAGTATTTTTATTTATGGTTTCTTTGTCTTCAGGTTTTTCTTTATTTGATTCCAAATGTTTGACTTTATATCGACTATCAGTGGACACATCCCTCGTTGGATGCATTTCAGAACTAAACCACTTTTCTCGGGTGAGATCTTTATTCTGAGAACTAATTATTTGCTTCGGCTCTGATTTTGATGTGGAAGAGGTCGAGGACTCACCGAAATATCTGTCCATCATTTTAATAGACTTCGTATTAATGGAAAAATCTTCTGATTTTGTTTTATTGTGTTTGTCTTCACTTTTGTCTTCATTCTTGTGGTCACTTTTGTCTTCATTCTTGTGGTCACTTTTGTCTTCATTCTTGTGATCACTTTTGTCTTCATTCTTGTGATCACTTTTGTCTTCATTCTTGTGATCACTTTTGTCCCACTCTTTGGAAGAACTAATAGATTGAAAGACATCGAAATCGGATGACTTTTCATATAATTTATTATTAAAAGAGTCGACAATTTGGTCACTCTTTGAAACAATTTTGTTCTCATATTCAGACATGACTTCTGAGTCTTCATCTGTTGTTAATTCGTCGCCTGTGTTGTTATCCAAATTGATTTTCACAATTCGGGGTTTGCTCTGACTCTGAGCCTAAAATCAACAAATTTATAATTATATTTTACTTTTGTTTCAAATGAATTACAATTAATATTTGAGTCAACTCTAAATAAAATCATTTTTCGTTTAAATTACATAAACAAACATTGAATACAATGTATAAAATTGTAATAAATATAAAAATAAACCTTAAATTAATCTAAAGACCAAATAAAACATGATTTAAAACATACCTTTTTATTCTTTCTCAACACTTGTTTATAACGCGTCATCTCTAATATAAGGGCCCAAATCGTAGATATGTTAGTTAATGAGTTTTATCGGCAAACGATAGTCATATTTCGTCAATAATAATTCAAAACTAATTGAAACAAAACTTGAATTTAATTAATTAATACAAAATTGTTTAATAAATTATTCATTTATATAAACTTTTAAATAATAATACGGTTTAATAGAACACAATATTAACTTAAAAACAAGAGATATATAATCAGATAATAAGTATATCTTTTAGACATATATTTTTGGGGACCAACATATGCTGTTCCTAATAGTTACCAAAAAAAAGAGTTCAATGGAAGTGCGTAAACGTAAACACGTTTTATATATTTAAGCGGTTAAATCAGTATTAAAATTAGTATTTATGAATCAAATATTAATAGCACTTACTTTTAGTCCTTTACTCCAAAACTACTTCAATTATATTCCAATTCTTTTATAATTTAAACATATTTTTAAAATTTTGTGTTCAAAACTTTCCAAATAAATTCTCTTTATTTATGTGTTAAATGAAACCCAATGACCTTTCTTTCACTCTCTCCCTCTTCCCCTATACTTAGCTCTCTCCCTCCCTCCCATCTCTCTCTCTCTCTCTCTCTCTCTCTCTCTCTCACTCTCTCTCTCTCGCGCTCTCTCTCTCTCTCTCTCTCTCTCTCTCTCTCTCTCCAACTTTGAAATCTGATATTTATTATTATTATCTGTTCTGAAAAAATAATTTATATATTTTGTAAAAACAAAGTTTGGCTGAGTTTTAGCCATTTATATGTTAATTCAACATTTAATGGTTGAGGGATCACCAACTCCTTTACGAGTCACAACAACTTTATGTCTCACATATCATATCATATCTTTTGTATTCAATTAAAACTTAATTTATTTCTCATAAAATGTAAGAATTTTCAAATTAAATAAATTTTTATCAAAAATTTTTATCTTTTTTATAATTTGTGTTAATTTTTAAAAACTTTAGACAAAACTCTATAATACTCTGCAATATAGACAACAAAACAGCATATCATTAGAAAATCACATTTTTATAGACTTTTTTATTGAAACATTTATTAATTGAAATATAAATATTAAATATTAAGTACCCAAATTGAGCAAGTTACTAATTGCCAGGCCAAAATTTGTGATCCCTCCTAATGGGGAGCCAAAAGTCACTCAATCTCATCCAACTAATTGTTTTGAAAACATTTTTGTTAAGTTAAACTTCCTTTAGTTATTTAGCTTAAAGTTAAATTCCTATCTAGATAATAAATCTAAATCACTCATATCAGTAACCAAGTCTTAGCATTCATTCTATTCTTAACTTTAATTGTGTGCAAACATTAAAAAAATATTTGAATTTTATGTTTTGTTAATAAATTTCATTATTGCTTTCAATTAAATTATTACTAAAATATAATTTAGAATAAATATAATTAAATTCAATATAAATAATAAAATAAATAATAAATATAAAGTTACGAACAAATATATAAACAAAAAAAGAGTAATTTGTGATAAATTAATATTAGATTGAATTCAATGAATAAAAGGTTAGGAATAAACTGAAACTTAAATTATGAATATTGTCAGTGAAGGGCAAAATTAAGGTTTGGGCAGTACATCAAATTTGTAATTAATTTAATAAATATATATTTACGGCACTCTCTTTGGGTCCTAAGACTATACTCTTAAAAATTGTCTTAGAAATTGTTATTTAATTATTTAAGGTTCTAAACTACTACTACCTTGGTTATTCTAAAAAATATTTTAACCTTTAGCTAGTTCTTAACAATAAAATCTTTAAGTCTAACGTTATGGCGCCGAAATAGTACCGAATCAGAGGTTTGACCCACGATTACGATTTGATAAAAATTATTATTTATCTCAAGTGTTGTATAAAATATAAAAGATTCAAATTTCTCGTTAGATCTAAACCAATAAACGAGTCTTATATTACACATAAATGTTTTATATAATTTTAATCAATATTTTTAAGGCCATAGACTTTATACAAATAAATAAATATTTAAATTAAAAATAATTATTTTCATTTATTCATTTCTAAACAGATATTCATAAAATGATTTAAAATATATGAAAATAAATGAATAAATTACTGTAAAAAACCATAAAAACTTACCACAAATTGTTTGCTGAAAGTCCTATAAGTTTGGAAGTATTTTAAGTTTTATGTCTTCTGAAGACTTATATTAAATTAGTTGTGTTTTGCAAATGTTTTATGAGTTTTTCCCAACTATTGATTGAAAAAAGTCTCGACTTAAACAACATAATTATTACCCAAAATGTAAATTTCCTTAAAGTAGCAGACATTTAATCAATTTAATATTGATTTTTGCAAATAATTATAGTTTCATCTTTTGCCCATAACTTTAGATAAAATATTTTTATTAACAAAAAGTAATTTTTAGACACTTTCAGACAGATTATCCAATGATTGAAATAATTCAAGTCCATTTAAAGCAACTTTTGACCAAGTATGGTTTCGAATAATTTTTTTTACATCTTCATAATTATGGGAATAGAAATGGCATCTGTTTTGTGTACAATTTATGTGTCCACTCTTAAGGACTGAGCAGTTGAAAACAACTGCTTTAAATTTATTGCCTTAACTTATGTTGAAATGGCATTAGTTTTAGTGAAAACTTGTTTTTCACAAATATGTGAGAAATTTTGTGTTTTAATGTTAATCCAAACAAGACTTTCATCTTTTGCGCCGTTTTTCGGCTAAAAATTGATGAGATTTTCAATAAATTAGAAGAAAATAATCCTAAGAAAAGAAGGACTGGTTTTCAACAAAACATATAATTTTCTGAAATAAATGTTTTCCTTTGAATAAAAGCAAAACTTTAAGAAATTTAATTATAAAAAATGTAAGGATTTCTTACGATTTTGCACAACTCAGTTGACCACTACTGTGGTATGGCAGACAGTACTGTTCTGTTGGGGTGAGCTGTATCTGGAAAAGAATTTATTCAATTGTTTATTACAAACATATGTTTGAAATTAAAGAAGAAATGCTTAAAAGTGTCAAAAAGTGCTAATAAATAACAACAGTAACAGTTACTGTTTCTGATATCATATTCTCCTCTCAAACAACTTAGCCATGAGTTTGGACTGAGAGTGGGTTCACTCTTAAGTCGGCATTGATAAAGATAACAGTAACTGTTGTTATCTAACAATACTGTCTGCCATACCACAATAGTGGTCAACTGAGTTGTGCAAAATCGTAAGAAATCCTTACATTTTTTATAATTATGTGTTCACACAACTACCAAAAAATTTATCTTGTTTAAGAAATTTGTTTAAGAGAAAACAACAAATTAGCTAGCTATTATCGATTTTATGTTAATTTTCTTTATAAAAATTTGTTTCACTGTTTTCTCTCATTCAATATCCGGTCAGAACATAAAGTAGTGATCAAATCTAACTGGGACAATTTAACAAGCTATATTTCTTAAAGGACTTGATGAAATGTAACGAGATTTGGCATGCATATACATTGACTCCCCCATTGTTAAATATAAGGTTTTAATTTTTATAAATAATATTAAGGGTTTAATTTTTGTAAAAATTTGAATTTTTTGTATTTTTCATATGATTTCCCATTAAGTTTGATCTTCTCTAGCAACTTTATTTTAGCCTTGATCAAAAAGTATCAAGCATCAAAATTGCTCCATATATAATAATTTATTGAATAAATACAAAAAAAACTCTGGGCTTATCTCGTTCAGTTTTTCATAGGGTATCAAAATTGTTCTTTCAGCTCAAAAATTTGATATTCAATTAGCCACAGATTTCTTATTTCTCAACCGATTTTAATGATCTTGAAGTTATATTAAAGGTATTGGAATACTCTATTATATGCAATTTATGGACATAAAATTGGTCAAGAACATTTTTGATAATGTGAAATATTGTAGTTTTAAAACATTTTGAACCCCCTAATATAAATAATCAAATATCAAACTTTAGATTTAACAATGGAGAAGGATAATGTATGAGCTTGCAAAATTTCGTAATATTTCATCAAGTATTTTAAGAAATATAGCCTGTTTAGTTGTCCCAGTTAAATTTGAGAACTACAATATATAAAAAAGACTATAAAATAATTAATTATTAAAACAATTTCAAATAAAATTATAAATTATGTTTTAAGCCATATAATTATTAACAAATATTTAATTTAAGAAAGGACCTTGCCCAATAAGAAGGCAAACCCTGATCCATGAAAAAATCAAAAATGCCACAATATGAGTCAATTCTAATTTGAATTAGCTTTCGAATGGTAAAAAAATCTTTGACCTAGGTCAACCCAAAAAAACGGCGAGGTCAATTTAAAGTTGACAATTTTTGAAGGAAAAAGACTGCATTTTAGTATTTAAGGCAACGCCCACCGGTATGTGTAGTATATCAATGGAAAGCTTATTAGGGGTGGTATTCATTGTTGGAAGTTGGGTTGTCCGGAAACACTTTGTTAAAAAGTTATGAAATATAGTTTGACTTATGCACTTTTATATGAATATTTCAATGGATAAAGGGCAAATTTTACAACTTTTCAATAAGGTGTTTTCGAACAACCGGACCTCCACCAATGAGTACCACCACTAAAAAGCTTTCCATTGATATACTACACATACCGGTGGGCGTTGCCCTTAATACTAAATTGCAGCCTTTTTCCTTCAAAAATTGTCAACTTTAAATTGACTTCGCCGTTTTTTGGGTTGACCTAGGTCAAAAATTTTTCACCATTCGAAAGCTAATTCAATTTAAAATTGACTCACGTTGTGACATTTTTTATTTTTTCATGGATCAGGGTTTGCCATCTTATTGGGCAAGGTTCTTTATGAAAAAATATAATATTTATTGAAGTTTAAAAGTAATTATCCATTAATAAAATTAACTTGAATATTATTATAAAGATTATTTGTTTCGATTGATATATCAATTATTAATTACAAGAATGATCAATTAATGTTATATAAAACTTTGTTATATTCATTTGTAAAACATTTATCACAAATCAAAAATGTTTTGAAATATTTCTAAAAATATTATTTATTTATTAATTCTTTAAATCTTTTGTTAATCAATAAATAATATGTAATACAATTATGAATTCAAATGAATTAAAAACTTTTCATTATTATTATCGAATCTTTTATTAATAGCGAGAGTTTAATTAAAAAACAATGTTTTCATAAAATTACCTGATTTGTTGAGTTCACACTTTGGAATGGGCGTTCATGCTTGATAAGTTTTGTATTTAAGTTAAATGTTAAGGATATTTAGTTTATTAGAGGAAAAAGTTAGTCTTAAGTATTATATAAATATGGCGTCTATTCTAAACGAGTACAGAATATTTGATTTTGTGTCCGACTCTATAAAACTGAATGTCAAGTGTTTCTACGTTTGCGGTACATGGAATATGACCAAGGTAGCGATGAGTTCCATATTAAAAGGAAACCTAGACAAATTGAATATTTCAATGGCATTACAATTGTCGATATTTCATCTAGTACAAACAATTGTATTGCACTCTCAGCCAATGGAGTCGCGTATTGTCTTAATTATTTAATAGCAAGTACATTTTTTAATGACCCACTTAATTTAAATGAATATAATAGTTTATCAGGCAAAGTTAAATCAATTACCACCTCTTCTGATATGATTTACATTCTATCAACAAATGACCTTGTTTATATATTGACATCTGATCTAATTATTATTTCAAGTTATCAAATAAGGAATGTTAGCAAGATATTAAGCATGGTTAATTTTAACTACTTAATATTGTTAGAAAATTATGAAATAAGCAAGGTATTATTTGATTCCAATTATATCAGAAAAGAAACCATTAATATAAATTCAAGAAAGGTCATTGATATTCGGCTTAATCCTGCAAAAAATGAAATTGTTATTCAAACTGAAAATGAGATAGTTACAATTAATCCATGCAAGAAAATATCCGAAGAAGACCTGGTTTTTGAAAATGACATCATAGAAAATGAATTCGAATATCAGACTCATTATCACAAGTATAAAAATTTGCTAGATTATTTTCTATTCAATTGTCAGTCAACATAAAACAATACAATTAATTGGAGATAATATTGCAGTTTTAGATTATCAAATTAATCTTGATAATACTGGGGGTATTAATTTTACTAAAATAACCAAGTTATTTTACTCAAGTATTGAGGAATTATATTCAAATAACCAAGCAACAAATAATTCCGTTCCTAATTTGAAGAATTTTCGAGTTTTCAGTTATTTACCGAAAAACCAAAAAATGGAGTCAAATGTCGAGTACTATCATAATTGGGGTCAGTATTCGTCTGCAAAGTATTCGCCATTTTTTGTGATGAATGACAACAAAGTCTACGGTTTTGGTTATAATAAGTCCGGAATTCTTGGTTTGGGTCACGACTTAAGAGTCAATGAATACTCTTTAATCGAGGAATTATGTGATCAAAATATCGTTGAATTCTTTGATGGAATTGATTGTATGTTTGCAAGGGATAAACAAGGATCTATTTATGGTTGGGGACAGAATCACCATGGACAATTGGCCAGAGGCTATAAGTCTGATATCAGGGAATTCCTTAAACCAGAAAAGATTAAAATATTCGATCAAAAGATGATTGTGAAGATCGCCTGTCGTTCTAAGCACTGCCTCGCCTTAACAGCTATGGGAACAGTTTATAGTTGGGGTTTAAATGACCAAGGTCAGACTGGATGTGGTGATAAATGGTATATATTAACGCCCACTTTGGTTGAATTTGATAATGGCATAAATGTTCATGTTAAATTTATTCACACCTATTCAAAAATGAGTTGTGCCGTCACTGTTGAGGGCAGTGCTTATATGTGGGGTCAGGTCGGACTGGAAAGACCTCGATTCAAACCAGAATTACTTAAATTAGATAACATTAAAAAAGTATATCAGAGTTCTATTCTAAAGACAATTGTTTTCATTTTGAAGCAAGATGGTTTTCTTTATAAACTAAACTTACTTAATAATAATTCAGAACAAATTTGTTCTGTTCTATTCAAAGATATGATCTTCATAATTCTAGACTCAAGAATTAACCTTGCTCTATTAACTGAGAACAGTGTTTATGAGCTAAAGTATGGACAGAATAATTTCATTTCTATTGAAAAGACCCCATATTTTGATTTTTATGATTACTTTCTCTATAAATTCAAAACTACTTATCGAACGATTTATATCTCAAAAGAGGGATATCTTATGAAAAGTCAATTAAAAATTAATAAAAACTTTCAAAATGAGCAAGGTCATCAATTACTGGTTAAATATTACAAGAATATCTTTGATAGAAAGTATGAAAATTCGTTTATTGAGCTTGGTAAAATTGGTTTTGGAAGTTTTGGTCAAGTTTGAAAGTTAAAAGCAAGGTCAATGATAATCGTTTGTTGACATTTTCAATGCTTTTCAATGACAATATTCTACATAAAATTCTACATATAAAATTTTTGTTTAAAAGTTTGGTCTCATCTGTGAAATAACGAAACGATCCCTCGATTTGTGTTTTGTTTACGTTTTGTCAAAATATAATTTAATGTAATTTAAGTTATTTTTAGTTAAA
Source organism: Galumna obvia (assembly GCA_034695785.1). Taxonomy (NCBI): domain Eukaryota; kingdom Metazoa; phylum Arthropoda; class Arachnida; order Sarcoptiformes; family Galumnidae; genus Galumna; species Galumna obvia. Next base: position 10,413 of record JAQFZM010003756.1, read on the forward strand.
TATTAATTAATTGTTTATTAAGTGTTGAGTGAATACTAATTAAAATGTCTTTAAATAAATATAAGAGACTTTGTGTTAGAAGTGAACAACAAAACAGACAATCATTTGATGAACGCATTTGTGATGATTTGTGTGAAGTTATTC